>BGPR01026665.1:0-21350 GCA_013235015.1 Araneus ventricosus | reverse complement strand
TTATGGTTCGAATTTTATTACTCTTTTGCTCTGAGTTTGAATATATTGAAAGAAAAACATTTAATCCATAAAGAAGAAATTAAAACTTGTTTAAAAGACCGTTTCTTTGTGGATAAATGTTTTTTCTTCCAATATATTCGAAATAGGTTCAGAGTGGAAATTAGCTGCTGTCTGAGACGTTAAAGAGCAAATACGTAAAACTGAACGAAAAGTATGTCGAAGTCTTTTTCCTCTACAGAAAGCCTATTCTAGTTTTGAATCTGCATGGATGAATGGCCTCTGATAAAGTCATCCACCGGATTCTTACTTCTTATCGTTGTCTGCTATTTTTTTTGTATTCTGAACTCTTCCACAAATAAAATTCCCTTTTTAAGTATTTTTATTTATTTTGTACTTTGCAATTTTTTCCCGGATGATGCTGCGCTTGCGCACACCAATTAAATTGCTTCTATTAATTTTTGTCTTTTTAGATATTCAATTCTTATTATTTTTTTCTTTTTAGATATTCAATCCTTACCAACCGAACGCTTGGTATATGCTACAAGCGATAAAATACAGAAGAAACAAATACTCAAGAATATTATTTTATAAAATTTGTGTTGGAAAAAATGTTTCCTGCGAGTTTATAATGCTTTTGTATAAGCGTCCTTAAAAAAGGACGCTGGGCACTATTGGATTAATTTATTGAAAAATCGAGCTCACTACGTTTGATAATAGTTGAAGAACAGACTATTCAAGGACAAAGAATTCACCACCGCCACTCTCAGTACGGTTTTTCCGAGTAAGTTAAGTGTTCTTCCCTCGACTTTCTCGTATACATTCACCGTATTGCAAAAAACGTGCTAAGCTTTTAGTTTGGTATTGAGACCCAATACACATTTGGACCTCTTCCCTTCAGACGAGAAGGTCCAATATCTAATGCATACTTAGAAATTTGGTGCTAAACCACATACCAAATTTAATTTATCTATCACAAAGACACGGATATAAGAACCGACAGACATTTGCAGAGTATATCTTCTTGGTATGTGGTCTTTAAACCAAAATGTTGACTAATACCAAATTTTGGACAACAACAGTCAGCGGGTTTAGTTTGTTCAGTTATATTAACGTCCCGTTTTAAAGCAACTTGAGAGCTATTTTGGGACGGGCCAGTTAATTTCGAGCCGCGGTCAGATGACACGAGAACGAGCCCCCTTTCGAACGAGCCCCTGTCACCCCCTCTCCAAACTTCCGCACCACACCACAGGGAGGACATCTTGTCCCCTACGTATGATTTAAAGTGCACCAGGCCCACATACACGGCGAATTTGCAGTGGAATCTGGTTTCGAACCTGGAACCCTCCGCAACCGAAGCCGAGACCTTACTACTAGGCCACCGGGGTCCAGTCGTCAGCGCGAAGTCCGTCTGCCTGCTAGTACAATTGCATGTGAACACAATAACTCAAAGACTTTCGACTCTCTTTCTAAAGGCTGTCTTTGGCGATTTAGTATTAAAATATCAATGACAGAGATCAGCAGTTATTTATTACCGAATATAAAATAATTTAAACTAATTAATAAACAAACACAAATCATTCGGATGCAAATTTAATCAAATGCGCGCAAGAACCTCCACAATTTGGTAACAGTATAGCAACAACCCTTACCACTTAATATTGAAATACAGTGGAATCTCCCTATAACGAAATCGCTTGGTTCCAGTTGAAAAATTCACTATAGAGAAAATTTCGTTATACGGAGATTAGAGATTTTTGCAGTTATTTAAGTAAATGTTCCAAACCTTTTAGTATGTGCGATAAGTTCAAAAATATTTAATTATGACTTTCAATTAAAAATGAAGTAATTTTTTATTATAAATTTGTTAAATTTATACTAATTTTTATTGTATAAACAAAATGCTCAAAAGTGAAGACAATTCACCAATTTAGAGAATAATATGTACTAGTACGGATAAACATAAAAGGCGTATTGTCACATCCATTTGCTGTTTCCACCCCCACTCCACCCCGATTCTTGGAATCTTGACCCGTAGAAATGTTGCTCTCTCTGTAGAAACCCAGGTCCCCACAACTGCATTACCCTTCACATAGCATTCTATTGTTATGTGTTATCGCTGGAATGAACAATGCGAGTGGTTCCAGAAACAGGCACGTGTGAGCGATTTGTTTGCACCGAAATTAGCATCTTTTTTCAAGAATGACAAAAATCGAAAAGATAAAAGGTCTGAAAAAATTCGTTAAAGGGAGACAACCACTTCGTTATATGGAGAATATTTTGAATGTTATTTAACATTCCGATTAAAAATTTCGTTATAGGGAGAAATTCGCTGTAGGGAGACTTCGTTGTAGGGAGACTCTACTGTATTTCTTCTTGCCAGTGGCGTGACTAGAGAGAATAAGGGGCTCCTGCGAATGCTTAGGGCCGGACCTTTGGAAATTAAATGTATCATTATTACACTAATAATAACAGAACTTCATTTTTTAAGGTTGGGGCCCCCTAAGATCGTGGGTCCCTGGCATTTTGCCAGTTCTGGCACCCTGTAATTTCACCTCTGCTTGTTGTATTTCACTCTTCTTCACTCCCAAGAAGAAAGTTTATAAATCATTACTGATTCTAGCAGCCCGTGGATATTTTGCAATCATTTCATCGCATCACAGGAGCTGTCAGCGGTTATCTTTTCACTCTACTCGAGGTTGATAGAAAACTTTTGTTCCGGAAACTTCGGCCTCCCCACCACGAGTGCATCCGAAATAGCGATGTCACCAGAAGCAGTCTCGAGAGATTTTAGTTTTATGATAAAATTTCTCGCTCCTTATCAGTTGCATGAAACGTTTTTACACGTTTTTTAAGTAACTTGCTTTGTTTTATGTTTGTAAAGGTGGAATTTTGAAATCAATTTTTCACTTATTCGGCTAGAGTTCTGAAATTTAGTTTCGGTATGTGAGCCTGATGACATAGAATATTTCAATGTTTTCAGAACTTAATTATCAATTAATCGATTGTTTTCAATTAAGGTTTAATTCCATATTAGTGCCACTACCCGTTAGTGAATTTCAGAAAAAATTATTTTGATTAACTTTAAAACTTAAATTTTTAAATTAAATTTAAAAATTGAAATAAAAGTAATTTTAAAATTTTACTTTTTACTAAAGTGAATAGGAATGAATTA
Organism: Araneus ventricosus; assembly: GCA_013235015.1. Lineage (NCBI taxonomy): Eukaryota > Metazoa > Arthropoda > Arachnida > Araneae > Araneidae > Araneus > Araneus ventricosus. Next base: position 18,178 of record BGPR01026665.1, on the reverse strand, counting down.
CAAAGAAAAAAATTTGATTCTGTATTACAAATACTATCTGGTAGAAAATTAGAGAAAAAAGATTGACTGGAAGAATCCTTAATATTTATAATAATGGATTTCGGAATATATCAACAACCAAAAAGCATAAAATATTGAAACAAAAAAAAAACAACTTTTAAACACATTTATACACTTTCAATAGTGTGCTTGAAAGTAGGAAATATATTTTTTTTTTATCAAAAAAGTCTAATAGCTTAAGGAGTTGTAAATAATATGATATGGAAAATGAGCTAGAATCAATATCATAAGAAAGAAAATTCACAAACAGTCATTAAAAATTTAAACATATTATGAACTTGATTGTAAATCCAATTTGATGTTTTCTCCAGAAAGCGAAACCTATCACTTTGGGTCGATTTTAATTCTCAAAGGGGTGATACGAAGTGATCAAGAAGAGATTCTTAAATACTCAAACGTCCATACACCGGAAAAATAATTTGTAAAACATTTTAAACATTCCAAATTTACAACAAATTGATAAATGAAAATAAAATGTTCCTATATATTACTTAATAAAATGCACACATCTCCTCTCTCCTTCATCTCACCCTGTTTTGGTGAAATGAAAGTCGATTGGCGCATGCGCAAAAGTGCGGAGGGTTTCCATTTCTGAAGTTTAGTTTAGTTTAGTTTAGTTATATTAACGTCCCGTTTTGAAGGCACACAAGGGCTATTTTGAGACGGATCTCGTCATTTTGAACCGCGGTCACATGACGAGGAAGACATCTGAGCTCACATACCCCTCTTCAAATTTCCGCACCACACTAGCGCGAGGAATTAGCGTGCAAAAGGCGTCATACACGGCGGATCTTCAGTGGAATCGGGTTTCAAACATGGAACCCTCCGGCACAGAGACCGCGATCTTACCACTAGGATACAGGGGCCTTCCGTTTCGGAAAGCGGGCAGTATTTAGAGTATTTCTGTCTGAGGTCTCATGTTTTTGCACTTTTGTTTTGGTCCCTAGATTTTTGAATAAAAAACAAAAATTCCTAGTTTTAAGTGCGTGAAGAAGAGAGTCTTTAAAAAATAATTTAAAAATATAAAACCTTATATTTTCTTAGCTATGGAAAAGATATTTCGCAAAGAATCTGAATGCATATGTGGGAAAATAATCTTGAAAATGAGATCAAAATTTAACATTTTGTTTTAAAAAGTACATATTAACATTTTAATATAAAAATGGATAAATTGGTTTGATACGTTTAACTCTTAAAGACTGGGCGAACTATACTATTTTATTTCAAATAATGCCCTGATATAATTATAGCTATTGCTTCAAATTATGAGATATTAATACTTGACATTTCAAACAATCATTAATATATAGGTAAAAAAAAGGAAATTCGTTTTTAACGTGAAAAATTAAAGACATAAGCTTTCTATCTAAGGAAATATTTGATCGATCATTCAATGAAATTTAATCTTGATTGTTCTAGTCCAGCAAAAGGTTTAATAAATACAAAAATATTAATCAATGCCTCGTTTGAAGTCTTGCAACGGATGGAATCAGAAATAGCGTCCTTACTAATTAATTCGAATAGCAAAAAGAAGCCTTCGTTTCGCGATTAATATAATTCCTATCGTGATCTTCAAACATTAAACACGTCAGAAAAATCTCTCATTCTAGAGTTTAAAAATATTTCATCTGAAAAGGAAAGCTATCATCTTATAAATGCAACACAATTTAAATATTGAAAGACGCATCTCAATTAAAGACAATATCCAATTCTACACTTCAAAACTTTCTATTATAACAAATATTTAAGTATTTTTGCTTCAGGAAGCAGACAGAATTACAAATATGCTTTTCACTGTTGGTCCAAAGTCAATACAACCTTTTCAGAGGACTGTTCCTCCGGCTATTTTTAAAAATGCTCTACAAAATGTTATTGACACAGATAATATTTAGCAATCGTTCAATTAAAATTTTCCCTTAAGTCAATATATTTCAGGGCTTCTATATCTCTGATAATAATATAAGAATTGGTGTGTATATGTCTTTAGGATTCAATGTAGAAACTGGTTTAGATAAGATATACTTTGGAAAAAAGATATATATATATCATCCAATAACAAGCAACACCGCCTATTTCAGTTTTTTGAAATTTCAAAGAGGAAGAATATACTCAATTTTTCGTAACCAATAACGGATATTTCTAAATCTTTTCAACATCTTATATAAAGATAAGACCACATGTTCCAATCAGATGTGAAAAAAATCAGAAATATTCGTTATTGGTTGCGACATATTCAGTTATTTCTTCCGTTTTGAAATTTCAAAAAATTGAGATACGTGGTGTTGCTTGTTAGGCGACGATATGTTATAGTCAATATGACTAATCGGTTATTATTAATAATAACGGGAATTTTTGTGATCATTATTAATAATAACGCGTTTAGTATTAAAAATAACCGATTAATCATATTGACCGTAACACATACACATCGGAGCTATTTTTTTACATTTAAATTATTTTTAATTCAAATTTAAAGTAAGTATTTTGGAGAAATTAACATAGATAAACCATTTTTTCATCGTTTTAATTTTTTTTTAAATTACAATAATATTCAAATTATTGTAGCACTTTTTCTCTAATGATTAAAAGGAAACTAAATTTTTTTAAAAAAATTAGGTTTCAAAACAATTTGCGACAAGAATTTTTATTGTTGTTACGAAATTAAAACCATTTTTATCAATCCATCCAATCTTCACAACACATGTTTTTTCAGTGGCGAAGACGGTGTTAAAATAAGCGGATTATTTTCTAAAATTCAATTTCAAACCATACTTTTATTTTCATGATTAATAGTGCAAATCGTGAATTAAGAAACAGCAAGACAAGCTAAGTGTATTATCACAATACGATTGCTTACCGTTTGGTCCGACATATAAGCGGGCGGGTCAGATTGAGACCTGTAAATCTGGAGGGGAAGGAATCCATCTTGAAAACGTCTTATTCGTCTCTTAGCTTTAACTTGCCGAGTGAGGGCAATGGACAAATGCGGTGTTTCAGGGGAAAAATCTTATTCCCGCATATGATAAGTTGTGAGATTCAAAACAGGTGCTCACCACTGGTGTTTTGATAAGCTCCAGAATTCTTACTGTCGATGATAAAAAATTTTCGTCTTTCACTTGTAACACTTCTAATTGTTACGAATCTATTTATAAATTTGAGAAACTGAAAATTATATCTATCGGATGTGCCAAACGCGAAACATACAATAATCCAGGAGCTTCTCGCGGAAATGTAGTATGCAATAAGTCTGCGTTTCAACAATGTTAAAGTTCCAAGGGTAATAGGGATTACGTTGGCGACAAAGGCAGCTTTGTTTTTGGCATTACAAAATAACTAAAGATTGGACCGAAGCCACTTTTCAAATTGAAATTTAAAAAAACAATAGCGAGCAACTCTTTTAAGCGAGGAATGAAAGATGGGATCCCGTAGATTCCATTGTTACAAGTGATTGAAAAGTTTAATGAGATAAGACAAAAAATGGAAACGCTAAGGGTTGAGGCCACGTAAACAAGCTTTGAATCTAAAAATACTAGAAAATAAAAGAACTGTGGAACAACAGAATGATATATTGTGCATATTTAATTGTTTTTGGTAACTGAAGAATTGTGCGTTAACACTTCAAAATATACTTCAATGTTTGCGTTTGTTTTTTTTTAAAAGAGAAAGAATCTTGAAACGAGATCAAATGCAAACGATATGCTTTTTATAATACTGCCAGAATAATAAATTTAACGGATCTTTAATTATTTTTTTATTTTGGAAATCTGTTTTCATCAATCTTATTAATGCTATTATGGTTTATTTTATTTGGCGTTTGGCAACCACCAAACTAAATGGTGAGATAATAGAATCAAAGAAGTATTGAGCTTTGATTCTAAAACTGTTATAAAAAAATAACTGTGTGACAAAATAATGAATTGTTGTCAATATTTGTTACCATCTGACGGCTTCTAATTGTGCTTAAACACTTTCAAGATATATTACAATGCTTATTTCTCGAAAGCAGGAGAAACTAGTTCAAATAAAATGCAAACAATATGTTTGTTGTGATAGTACCACAATTATACATTTAGCGGCTTTTTAACACTGTTATTGTTTATTTTGGAAATATGCTTTTGCCAAATCTTTTCTACAATTTATTTAAGTATCTTTTATTTAAGTATCTTTATATTAAGTAAATCTTTTTTACAATTTATTAGTATTGGAAAGCAATAAATCATCGAAAACGAGAATCCTCGATAGAATTATTTTGAATGAACAATAAAGAATACCAGGAAGAATAAATTCAATAAAAAAACAATCTTTTTACTTTAATTATTTTCTACTTTTTTATTTTAATTTATTATTCATAATCATGAATATTATGTAATCATATAATCAATTTTCTTTTCAAAACCACTTCCAGGTGGCACCACTTGTATGTTATCAAAATTTAATTTCATTAATGTATTTCGCATATTTATACTCGACAAATATTAAAATAAGATATTGTCATCAAGAAAACACAAGTGTACAAAATTTCCAAACTCTTGCACATGCGGAAGTGAGTAAGAAATCGATTGCCAAAATTCCATCTTTACATGGTTCTTGGCTAATGCCCAACGGAGTAACACACAAATTGTACACGAGGTAAACATTTACAAGATATTTGTACAGAAATATAATGTATGTCCAAACATCTAAAAAAAACCTTCAAAATTTCTTTCAATTACACCGATATATTTGTGGGAAATTTCAAATAATAAATCAAAACTTTTGTTTCAACGTTGATAGCAGCATAAAAATGTTAATTCTTAAAACTTAATTTTTCCTTGACCTATTTCTATTTATTTAAGTTTGTTGATGAAGTAAGAAAATACGGCAATAAATACTTATTCAAACGTTTAAAAGCGATATTAAGTTTCAATCGAGAACGTGATATCTCTCGAACGTGATATATCTCACGTTAAAATCGATAATTTGGAAACCGCAACATGGCAATGGAATTTCTTCGACAAATAACTTGCTTTCCAGAAGATGGAAGAATAAATACTTTTCAGATTAGATTTAAACAAAAGGACAACTCTGGAAGCCGAATCTGGGAACAAATATTTACAGAGCTCCGAGAGGCTGTAAATTAAATTATCTGGTCCTGGGTACTGAAACATTTCACCATGAAATTTCACTAAATCTTTCTCCGAGGAACAAAAGTTCCGGTTATTTTCTAGAATCCCATTTGGATGTAAATTTTTCTGGTTCAAGGAATATTATATATATAGTATATATACAGGGTGTTCCAAAAAGGCAGAAAGCAGAAAAAAGCACTAATTAATATCATTGGCGGGCCTCTACTCCTGATATTTATACAATTTCTGGCCATGATATTTATTCAGTTTCTCAAGTTTTTGTCTTCCTTTTGCATATCTTTTTGTTTCTTGTTTATATATATGTGTGTGTGTGTGTGATATTTTAATTTTTTAACTTTCCTAAATAATCTTAACAACACCTCATTTTAAATACTTCTACTTTCATCATAATTAACGCACTACAACTTTCTTTTCAAGTCACGTGCTTCTAAAGGGGAAATTCCCTCTTCTGGGTACTTAAGCGTTCTGCGCATTCATTTCTGCCCTTTTTCACGCCAGCATGTAAGCTTTCAACAACAACGTGCTGCTCGGGCGTAAACTTCTGAATACTGGTCATGGAGCTACATAAAAATTAAGTACTTTACCTATGAAGAAATAACGTAATGCCTGACTAAAAGAAGATTTAAGCAAAAATGGTCTCTTCTATGATCAAAATGGACTGCCTTTCACCTTTTTAAAGCCTGGGTGTCCCAAAAAGGTGGAACAAGGGTTTATTTCCTTAAATATTGATTATAGACATATACTTCCAATTACAAAGTTTCATCAAATAAGGTAAGAATTTGTGTGAAACACTTTGGCTTCTGTGGAAGTTGAAAATAAAAGTTAGGAAAATTGAAATTTCATACGTGCCCCATAGAGGAAAAGTGTCAACGAGTGAAATGTTCCTCTTACACTCATCTATGAATAAACTAAGTTTCACAATTCTGTCTCCAAAACTTATAGAGATATGTTAATTTTTCAATTTCAAGGGGCTGCTCACAAATTTATATGGAGATGTTTATTGCGGAAATGCAAACTTATTCCACACAGAAAAACAGCGAAATGCAAATATTTGTCGAGGAGTATACCAGCTAATCATCACGGATTGAAAATAAATTGTCAATTGTACATAATGTTACTCAGTTTGATTTGCAGAGATTTGAAACTATCGACTTGATAAGGAATGTAAGGAAACTTGAGAAAATGAAAATTTAAGGTATAACAGGAAAATAGAGTACTATTAAACCAGAATACTCAATTATTTGTTCTTCGCGTTGTGCACATTATTAAGCTTTACCTGAAAGCAGTGGCGACTCGTCCTTTAGGTCTGCAGAGTTGCAGAACTCAATAAAATTAGTTTAAAAATTCGTATTTCTGCTTTTATTCTTATTTGCTTACTTCTCCACTCTGAGAGTTTGATTATTAACGAAAAAAGATAAAAACGAGAAAAGAAGACATAAAATGAATGAAAAAGTAAGACAGACACAGAATTGAGCTGCACACCAAATACTTTTGGAAAGCACTAAAATTCCCCCATTGCGTACAACTAAGTCACACAATGGACGACGGCGAGTAGCTATGCTTTTTGTCTTAGAACCTAGCCGGAAATGAATTTTCGGATGCTCCTGTTTTGACCCAAAAACCAAATAATGTTCTTTTTTCTCCCTTTTCAATATCACCCATTTTTCGCGTTCACGTTCTTTTTTTATTGGCTGTTTTTGGATGTCAGATTCATTTTCATGTTGCCTCAACGGGAACTTGGCTGGTTCTTACATATTCGTTTTCTCTTATTAAAATGGACTCACCGGGAAAAAGGACTGTAATTATCTAAAATTCAAAAGCTATTTTTGAAAAATTGTATTTCAGTTGTATTCTAGTAATATTTTTATAGCACTGCTTGTTTCTGGAAAGATGAGCCTCACTGCTGATAAATCACTGTAAATTTTTTTTGAAGGTTCACCAGATAAACTGTTTTTGTAAATACTTAAATTAATGTATTATTTGACTAGTTTTTAGACTTAACAAGAGTTACCGAATACATTGTTATTTACTGATTCCGCCCTTTAAATAATTTTTAAAATATGTATATTATCCCTAAAATGTACGTCTAAAGACTGGATCAAACATCAGTGAGAGGTATGGAAAAGTGGTCTAAGTCCACAACTTTGTCTTCTTATATATCTGTAAGTTTTGCTGATGGAACCGTGCAACTTTGTATGTGAATAGATGAATGTAAGATGACAACTAGATGACACTTTTCCTCTATGGGGCAGTATTAAAATTTAATTTTTGTAACATTTTATTATCAATCCCATTGGATATCAAATTATTTTCATAGAAATTCTTGCCTTATTTGATGAAACTTTGTAATTGGAAGTATATGTCTAAAATCAATATTTAAGGAAATAAACGACTGTTCCACCTTTTTTGGGACACCATGTATATATATATATATATATATATATATAAACAGGAAACAAAAAGGCGTACAAAAGGAAGACAAAAACATGAGAAACTGATTTAATATCATGACCAGGAATTGCATAAATATCAGGAGAGGAGACCCGCCAATGATATTAATTAGTGCTTTTTTCTGCTAAACGTATTTAACATTTCTGCATTCGAGCCAGAAATAGCTCTCTCCATTTCATTCAAATTATTTTCGAAAACTATTTTTGTGTTTTATAGTTTATATATAATATTGCTAGTTGGCCACTTTACTTGCTGGAATTTCAAATTAGGATTGCCTCTTTCAAGTTTGTCTTTGGTTAATTTATTTACGCAAAAAGTTTTACGTCACGTGTTCTTTTTGAATTTTAAGTGTATGATTATAGATAGTGTAATTTTATTTAATTCTAATAATTAGGTATATTGCAAATCTAGTGCTTGTTTTTGTAAATTACTAGATTAATAATCGATATTATTATTTACTGTATATATAATGATATTTCATCATGTGAAGTGTAGAGCAAACACCTTGAATAAGAAGGCAGTCATTGGTCCAATCAATGCTTTATTTCAGTTTCTATTTATTCATTTTGAAGAATATATGAAATTAATAGATATAACAACATCTTTAAAAGAAAATTACAATCCATGGCCATGAAAGAAACTTACGCGCAAAGGCAGCGTTTCGACTGACAGGAATTACATGGTGAAAACGGGAAATCGCGGCGAGATTTTATACTTCTGGAGAAACGGGAAAATTCCCTAACGCTGGAAGCCGGTTGAATCCGGACTTCTCCCAGTTACAGTGGCAGTTATTTTTATACTAGAGCTTAAGCAGAAACAATTTTATTAATTAAAAGTTAAGAAGCATTTTTAAAATTAGGAAAATTTTAAATTATTACCTATATATACAAATACATAAATATAAAAAATGTTTTCTTAGTTGTAGTCGTTACATAAGGAACAGGCCGAGTTATTAACCAATTTTTATTTATTATGGGAGAGGGACGGAATGTACGTACATCTTTGTTTAAGTTTCAAGTAAAAAGAGAACAGAAAACCCCTGCATTTTCTCAGGCAGGGATTTAACATATAGACACGTGATCAAAGAGAAGGGAATAATAGCTATTTTCAGTGAATTACTTAAGTATTTTAGGGAAAAGTCTGTCTCCAACAAGGAGCTGATTTCGAGATTTATGTTAGCGCGTGGAGAAGCGATTAAAATATTCTTTTAATAATAAATATGCCAAACGAGAGGTTTAATATACCTCCAGCGCGGGAAACAAAACGAAACTGAAGTTTAAGAAAAGTGATTTTGGAATACATTAAGACTTTAAATATAATATTAGAATTTAAAGCAAAATTAAGTGAGATTATTACATATATATATGTAATGAATTAAATTTTTAACTTTCTGTAATTACTTTTAACGATACCTCATTTTTAATTACTTCTACTTCCATCGTAATAAGCGCACTTTCACGTCGAGTCACGAGACTTCCGTGAAAGTTCTCGTTTCTCAGCAGCATAAATAGGTTTGACGGCAACAGTCTCTCTCTTTTTTTAAAACATGTAACCTTCATACCAGCCACGTCGCTGCTTCGGCGTAACTCTTCCTTCGTTTAACCCGTCGCCGGTGACTACTTAATATTTTAAGTATGGCTTGATATTACTCATAAATTATCCCCAAATCAGCTGAAAGCTATAAATTAAATAAAGAAACTGTTCATCGTTCGTCAACGACGGCTGTATTCTTTGGAATTGCATTTTTACACTTCACCGAAACCATGATGTTATAGAAGGAAAAAGTTATTTCCCTATTTTTTCGTTGTTCCAACAATTGAGATTCGCAGAGGGTGGCGCCACAAGATCTAGATTTAATGCGACATATCAGTTCCCAAGGCTGATAGGCATTTGATTGTTGGAATTCCAATTCGAGGTTTTCTTTTTCAGAATGTAATATTCTTTAATCTTTAACTATCTTTAAAATACTAAATCTATCTATCAAATTAAATATCTTTTGTATTTCATTTCCATGATTATTGACATGGTAATTTGATTTTAATTTTAATTTTTAGATTAAAATTTGTATTTGATGAAAATATATCACATGTTTTAATTAATTGAAATATTTAAATATATATACATATATATATATATATATATATATATATATTCTTATATACGAAGCATACAAAAAGAAACTATTGTAACCATCAAAAAATACCAACACGAGATTTTTACGAGTCTTCTTGTCAATGAGTCAGAACAAAACATTTTTGGAATTATTTGTGTCTGTCGGTCTGTGAACATGATAATAAAAAACGAAACAAGGTACAAAGATGAAATTTGGTGTCTCGATTTTGCATCAAAATTGGAGATATTTATCAAATTTTGGAGGAAATCTATTAATCCACACATCTATCGCTATGAGACAGATGGAATGACTCTCCTTCTTTCTATAAACTGCGTTCTATAAAAGTCGCTACGCACAGAATGGACCGGCTCACGCTGTCAAACCAGACGAAGATGAGACGCACGAACCAAGGCTAGAACATTCGCATACTGCAATGTTTCCGATTGGAGTTCGATTTTTTTTTATTTGTTTATAGGCCACAATACTTTCGCTTTGTACACTTGATGTACGAGAAAGAGAAAATTAGAAATCGTATGTCATAAGCTGCAGTGGTTTAAAGGCCAAGCGAAAATGTAAACAGCAGCTCAACGGCAGCTACATCCTTCGAATAAGATAGTTACGCGTATTCTTAAACCGGACGACGAAAGCTGTAAAATACGAGGAAAAAATACTAGTAACTGACTATCCATTGTGCCATAAGTGTGGTTTCGTTTCCGTGACACATCCATCCTCACAGCCTAGGAAACGTCATCCACAAGCGCATCTCCGAAGAACATAAAAAGGAAACAGAAGTGTTTAAGTCGCTTCTAATTTAGAATGTACCTAAAATACCTCGGAAATACCTTTACCAACATACCTTCACCTTCAGCAAACATCTCATCCCATACCAGCTTTTATTAAGTCCTCGTCTTTATATCTCCATTCTTTAAATCAATTAATCAAAGGGAACGTGCCTCGTGCGGTGGCAATAAAAATTCAGGATCCTCATTACAAGGGTTTGTTAAAAGAAATGCAAACAACGTTCTACGTGATGCGTTTCGCGATAAGCACCTTCATCCCCTGGCCAACAACTCGTTTGGGTTTAAGCATAATGTTTAAACGGATTGCGTCATTTGCAAACATTCGCCTGCTTGCTGATTTCGTTTCTCTGGGGATGGTGGGATGGTGTGTTACGCGTCATTGCTTCGGGAAAAACGAGAGATCCGTATTAAATACACGAAATCTCAATTGCAATCCTAATTGGAGAGAGGTGGAAAAGTAATGCATTTTCTTTCATTGTTCTATGCATATTTATTAAATGTTTCGTTTGAGAATAGAGAATTTAAACTTAAAAGGGGGAGGATTTCAATTAAGTAAAGATGCGTTTTATCAACATTTGTTTAACGTAATGGTTGTAGTAATAAATAAATTTAATAAAAATAGTTTTTTAAATTTTTCTTTTGCACATTATGTGGTAATTGGAATATTTTATAGTAATGCATTTTATTAAATGCATTTATTATGCATTTTATGAAATGTTTCGTTTGAGAATAGAGAATTTAAACGTACAAGAAGTCTTTGGAAAGGATTTCAATTAAGTAGAGATGCGTTTCATCAACATCTGTTTAATGTAATGCATTGTAGCAGTAAATAAAGCACTTTTATCCCCTGGCCAACAATTTGTTTGGGTTTCAGCATAATGTTTAAACGAATTGCGTAATTTGCAAACATTCACCTGCTTTCTGATTCCAGTTCTTTAGGGATGGTGGGACGGTGTGCTACGTGTCATTACTTCAGGAAAAACGAGAGTTCGGTATTAAATACACGAAACCTTGATTGCAATCCTAATTGGAGAGAGAGGTGGAATAGTAATGCATTTTCTTTCATTGTTCTATGTATATTTATTAAATGTTTCGTTTGAGAATGGAGAATTTAAACTTAAAGAGGTCTTGGGGAGGATTTCAATTAAGTAATGATGCGTTTTAGCAACATTTGTTTAACGTGAAGCGTTGTAGTAGTAAATAAATTGAATAAAAAAGAGTTTTTAGAACATTTTAGTTTCTTTTGCATTATGTGGTAATTGGAATATATTATTAGTAAATCCTTTTCTTTCTTTGTTCTATGCATTGTATTAAATGCATCTTTTGAGAATAGAGAATTTAAACGTAAAATAGGTCTTGGGAGGGGATTTCAATTAAGTAGAGATGCGTTTTATCAGATTCTGTTTAATGTGATGCATTGTAACGGTAAATAAATTTAATAAAAACAGCTTTTTAAAATGTACTTTTATTAGTGTTCTAAAAAGTATAAATTCTTTTATTTAAACTATTTTTAACATTTAGTATTTATAATTTACTAGCTGATATACCCGGACCTGATCGAGGTGAAAATATGTCCTGCTTAATATTTTGAATGTAAAAAACACTTATAAATTAAATATTATACTACTCAAAATTCTCTTATTATCTTATACATTTTAAAATTACAGTAAAGCACCGTTTATACTTTTCTCATTTATACGTCGTTTCATCACAGTCCCGATTCATTCGTATTCATTGTAATGATGAACTTCGTTTATACGACGCATAGCTTCGGTTAAACGTCGTTTCAACCAGTTCTAAAATGTGAAATTTTCCCCTTTCTAGTATATCATGACTTCGAAATTATTCACAGTTTATGAATTAATAGAAGACAAATTATCTGGTGTTAATTTAAGCGACAATGAAGTTGTTGCGCCTTCCTTTAAAGACGCGACGAGCTCCATTTAAAACCTTCGAACTCATTTCTTTTGTCAAAAGAATAGTGAAAAAATATTCAGTGAACTTAACTCGATTCATGATGATATACTTAATACTCACAGACAATCAGCACATCAAACAACGGTTAACGATTTTCTTAATTAAACGCCTACCTGCACTCACATAAACCTCATATGAATAATTAGTAATCAATATATGCAATAAAGTTATGATTTTTCCAATTTTATGATAAATGTTTAATTATAAAATTTAATTACCGATTTCCATACTATGTAGTATTATACTACTACTACCTTAAAAGACATTAAAATTAATACTTCCAAATGAATTTAGATTAGTAGCATTAAATTTGTAATAATCAAAGTTGATTAGCAAAATTTCGATTATGCGTCGTTTATTTATAAGTCCCTGGAAAGACGTATAAACGGTGCTTTACTGTAAGATGAAAATATCTGTGCAAGATGCGTTTCGCGATAAGAACTCCCCCCTCCCGTCTAATAACTCGTTTAGTTTAAGAAATAATGCTTAAGAGGATTGCGTCAGTTCCAAACATTCACCTGCTTTCCGATTTCAGTTCTCTTGGATTGGTCTGATGCGTTACGCGTCATTGCTTTAAGAAAAACGAGATTTCGGTTGCACGAATCCTCGATTGCAATCCTAATTGGAGAGCGAGGGGGAATGGCAATGCATTTTCTTTCATTGTTTCTAGTATGCATTTTATTAAATGTTCCGTTTGAGAATAGAGAACTTGCATTAAACAGATGTTGATAAAACGCATCTCTACTTAATTAATATCCTTTCCCAAGACCTCTTTTACGTTTAAATTTTGTTTATTATATATTGCAACAGAAAATAAATTTATTAAAAAACTTTTTGTTTCTGTTGCGTCTCGTTTACCACAAAGATGCTACATCAAGAAATGAAATCGCATAAACTTCTCGTAACGTTTATATAAATAAAAAATATTTTTAATATTAGAAATATGTTTATAGTTGATCATATTTCTCCCTTTATCCCGAAGATAAATTTAATCCGAATCTGCGCAGTGTGATATTATTTAAATTTAATTCGTCGAATATTAATCGTCGAACTGTAATTTAACTTGTGTGCTTAATTTTATAATTGTACATGGGTATTTAGCATATTTAGCATTTATACAATTCAATAAAACTACTCACAAATTCAAGTTTAAAATATCAGTTTGTGCTAAAACTCTTTATCACCTATCTTCTCTACGAGAGCAACTGAAATTCCTCTCGCTACAATAATTTTGAGATGGTGTTAAATATCACGCGTTATTGCTTGAGGAAAAACGAGAGGTCGTTATTAAATACATGAAATGGCGATTGCAATCCTAGTTAGAGAGCGGGGTGGTATAGTAATGTTATAGTAGTCATTGTTCTATGAATTTTATTAAATGTTTCGTTTGAGAAAAGAGAATTTAAATGCAAAGGAGGTCTTGCGAGAGAAATCCAATTAAGTAGATATGCGTTTTGTCAACACTTGTTTAACACGCTCCGTGCCACGTGTACCATGGATGGTATATGCTAAACTTTCCATTCGGCCACGTGGTGTACCATCGATGGTACACGTGGTACACACTGATCGAAAAGTTAAAACTGATCGCAGCGCCACATGTGCCATGAATGGCACACTATGTGATAACTACGCTAAACAATCCAATTACTTATAGGGTTGACGATATATAGAAATATTGCGTGATAATTTATCAATCTTGAAAAATCTATCATCTAATTAGTGAAAACATGAAATGGCCTGAATGAAAAGTCGAGCAAAAACGACTTGGCTCGGAACGTGTTAATTCGATCGTAGTAGCAGATAAACGCAATAAAAATAGCTTTTAAAAATACACTTTTATTAATGTACTAAAAAGTAGAAATTATTTTTATTTTAATTTTCTGCTTTTTCATTTTTTATTTATAATTCATCATTACTAATTTTAAGGGATATTGAAATCAATTGTTTCCTCGCATTCACTACCAATTAAGACCACAGGCATAGAATCAAAGTAACCTATTAAACTATAATTCGGTCCTGAAGTTGTTAAAATAGCATATTGTCATCTAGACCACACAAGTGTAAAAAATTTCAAATTTCTAGCATATCTGGATTCTGGAAGTGCGTGAAATATCGATTATAACATTTCATCTTTACAAACATGAAACAAGTCAAATTCAATAAAAGTTTGTAATAAATGAAATATATTCCAGTCGTAAACCCGACTACCAGGAATGCTTTATTTGTTAGGTAACGAAAAAAAAGACGCGAATCGCTAAAAAAGCGGAAAAATATTCTTTATTAAAGTAACAACATTATTTAAACCCGAAGAACTGTACAAGTGATTTAAGCAGCTAATGAAATTTAACCCTTTAACCGTCGTTCCCGTACGTCCTACGTGCATCTATTTATCGCAATTTTAGTCTTACTAACATTTTATCATTCATCAGGTTTATAATTTGACACAAAATTTACGTAGAATCTATAGACATCAAGTATTCTATTTCTTCTTAGATGAATGGAAACGACAGCCCCTTTCCAAAACAGAAAGGGGTCATCTTATTAGACAGCAAAGAAAATGAAACTGTTAAGAGGTTAAATCAGTTCCGTTTTACTTTTAAGTGGATTCAAGTAGTCTGTTTTTATAAGGTGCTCCATTACGATAACTAGCAGGGCAATTGTAAATTTTACCGTCATTGATCTACATCAGGGGTTCCTAAACTTTTTTCCCTCGCGTACCCCTTGATTATTCTTTTTTTGTTTTCGCGTACCCCCTACAATCATATACAACTTTTGCCCTTCAACTATCCGTCTATGCAAAGCAGTTTTATCAATATTGTTAGGGTTAGTATAAAAGTGAATTGACTCTAATTAATACCATTTGTAGAACATGTTTTTGATTTTACATTTTATTCCATTTTTACAATAGAATTAGTTCCACGCCAAAGCAAATGAAACCAGTATTTACAATACTTTATAGTATTACAATGCTATGATTTCGTTTTAACTTATAAGGATAGCTAAAAATTCGATTTCGTAATGATCAACTATTTAAGAGGTATAGTTATTAAGTAGCAAGTATTCACTCGGAGAAACAAAATGCTCTAACTTTTTCAATCCAATATATAATCCATACGTTTTATTCGTATTCATTGTAATGATAAAGTACTTCGTTTATAAGACACAAAACTTCGGTTATACGACGTTTTCCCCCGTTCTAAAATGTGAAAAATTCCTTCTTTCTAGTATGTGAACTGGGATAAAGACATCACGACTTCGAAATTAATGAAAAATTGTCTGATGCTTATTTAAGCGATGATAAAGAAATTAGTCCACCTTTCTGTAAAGGCAGAAAGGACTTCTTTGAAAAACGTGAAACTTATTTCTTTTGTTAAAAGTATAGCGAAGAAACATTCAGTAAACTTAATTCGATTCATAATGCTGTACTTATTACTCGCAGACAATCAGCAAGTCAGACGAGGGTTAAAATTTTTCTTAATGAAATGCCTATCTGCATGCTCATAAATCGTATAAGATGTGTATGATTAGTACTCAAGATATACAATAAAGGTATGATTTTTCACACTTTTATGAAAAGTGTTTAATGTTAAAATTTCATTATCGATTTCCATACTATGTAGTATTTTACTAATACTATCATAAAAAACTTCAAAATTGTTAATTTTAAATGAATTTGCATTAGTAGCATTAGGTTGGCAGAGTTGTTTATTCAAATTTCGATGATACGTCTTTTCGTTTATACGTCGTTTCGCGTCAGTGCCTTGAAAGACGTATAAACGGGGCTTCACTGTATTTTTAAGTAAATTTCACAACAACACTTTTCATTGTTTTAGTTACTGCATTTAAACACACGAGAGTTCCAAAATGATATTAAACACATTTTTGTTTGCGTGCGCGTTATCGTTTCAATATAATAAAGAGGCAATTTTTACAAATATTATAAAGACAGGCGAATCCAGACTAAAACATTATCGTGCTATGATTGTTCCGGACAAGAGATTCAAATCTCCTTTATTTTTGTTCATAACATCAATGAAGTTACATAAAAATATTATCAGACGATAGAACGTCTTCGAACGTTTGTCACCTTAATCTTCTCATTAAAGATACACTTTCCATTTGAGGTGATTTTTTTTTTTAAATTTCGGCTCAAACCAAACTGTTTTACTTTTGTATTTCATTTGAATGGACGATGCTTTTGCATGAAATGTAATTCTTTGTGCAACCAGCCCAGCAGCTTTCATTGTCAGATTATATTTTCTTTAGATCACAGCGGCCAATGAAGAGTTAATAAAGCTTTCGAGCGTTAAATAGCATTATTAGCCCTGGAAAAATTCAGAAAATCACGAAATAAAGAGCAGAGTGAAACGAATGATTTTTTTAGATGTAAACGAAGAAGAATAAAGCTAACAAATCAAGAGATCGGCTTCGAAGAGCTTAGTTTGATTAAAAGATTCATAAATATTCGCTAAATTTAAATAGAAGATACTTCGAATCCCAGAATTTCCGATGAAATCTCGAAGGAGTTTTTTTCCGTTAAAATCCAAGTTGTCAAACTATTAATCCCATTTTGTTGTTTATTTGATTAGATATTAATCTTTGCTTACTTTTTTTCTTTATCCAAAGGCCTCGAGTCTGTAACCTTACAAGACTTGGTGGGTGAGACATACCATCCAAATATTTTTAATGTTTTAAAGACCATTGGGTTTTTTATGAGCATTTGGTCCTTTTAACTTGTTTTTTTGCTTTCTGTACATCTGGCTCATTTCAAATAATTTCGTTTTCACATTTTCTTTGAATTTTAAAATTTTTAGTACCACTGTGTTGATTTTTAACATTTGATTGGCGCAGTTGAGCCAAAAATGGCTCTTGCGCCATTAAACCCCAAACAACCAACCAACCAAAGGCCTCGAGATTTCGATGAATCTCCACGTTTTAGACCTCCTAGAATACGAAAATACGAAAAACCATGTTAGGAATTATGTCTATCTGTCGGTATGTGAATAACACGAAATAATACGAAAAATCATTTTGGGAATTTTGTCTATCTGTCGGTATGTGATTACGCTAACTCAAGAACACAGTGAGGCAGACAGATGAAATTTTCAATATGATCTTTACACCAAAATTGATTTCTACCAAACTAGGGGGGTTCACACCCTGCTCGCTCCGCTCACCAACCACCAAGAATCACGTTGTGATTCTTTTGGGATCCCTTTGTGATCCCAGCTCGCTTCGCTCGCTCGTCAGGGTCGCATTTATATATTTCTACGCCCTAGGCCAAAGCGCTAAGTTTTGCGCCCATCTCTTCCAAAAAGGTTGTTTATAATTTTCAGTTAAAAATGCAATAGTTTCTTTTCGATATATCAAAACATTTAGTAAAACCTTTTTAATTATTTAGCCACATTTTATTTTTAATCCAAAACATTGTTTTAGATATTGCATAACGTTAATATCTACAAAAAGAGTTTCCATAACTCACTTTCAATCCGCGATTGATACTAATAATAAATTTAATCTTTTGAGCATATTTGTGTCATGTCAAACGAAATGTTGCTCAGAAAACTTCCCCACATGTATACAGACTCATTCCAGTTATAATTTAGGGGTCTATTCTGGTACCCCCGGTTGGGTTGGGAGACGTCACTTTT
>BGPR01026664.1:0-21350 GCA_013235015.1 Araneus ventricosus | reverse complement strand
TTTTCACTTATTTTCTACATATTCCAGCTTCCAGCCCCCCTTTTCCTGACCCAAACACCCCAAATAATAAAAATATATAGCAACAATTTTGGCTAAAAGCGGGTGAGGGGGAGAGGTCCCAAAACCCTCACAAGAAAGTTTGGAGATTCACTGTACAACGTTGCCGCTCTTTATTTTTATCACTGTTGTGTAATTTTATGGCCATGAATTTTATTTGGAAGGGGAAAAGAATTATGTTAACACTTGAATTTAAAAATAAAAATATAATATATAATAAATAATAATAATAATATATAATATAATACAAAATATAATAAATGTAATTTATAATATAGTACCTTCATCTGGTGCTTTCTTTCTTCTTGTACCATGAAGTAGAAGTTTTTCGTACCAGTGACCAGTAGTATTCTGCCAACATGCTCGCGTTTTTGAATGCAAGCCATGCTCGTTTTTCTTTGCGATTCAGGGGTTTCATAAGCGTTGAATCTTTAAAAAGTTGTCTAATCTGGGGCCCAAGAAATTCCTTCCTTGATTTTAGCCTCACTAAGACGAGGAAATTTAGTTTTCAAAAAGTTAAATCCATTACCTGTCTTATACATTGTTTTCACAAACTGTTTGATCAATCCGAGTTTGATGTGCAAAAGCGACAACCTTGTACAGTGAATCTTCCAAACTTTATTTTTATATATTAATTTTATTTATTATATATTATATTTCTATTTTTAAATTTAAGTCTTAAAATAATCCTTTCCCTACTCTAAATCAAATTCATAGCCATAAAATTACAGAACAGTGATAAAAATAAAGAGCGGCAACGTTCTACAGTGAATCTTCCAAACTTTCTGGCGCAGCTTGGCCAATCTTGGCCCTTGTGCCATAAAAAACCAATCAATCAATCAATCCAAACTTTCTTGTGAGGGCTTCGGGAGCTTTCCCCCCTCACCCGCTTTTAGCCAAAATTGTTGCTATATATTTTTATTATTTGGGGTGTTTGGGTGAGGAAAAGTGAGGGATCTGGAAGCTGGAATATGTAGAAAATAAGTGAAAAAATTGTGAAAACAAAACAGAAAAAACGGTCATTTTTATTGATTTTTTTTTGAAATTTAAAGTGACAATTCCCTCCCAAATCTCCCCCCTTGCTACAAATGATCATATTTTAGAACTTTTCACCTCTGTAGCCCCTCAGAAGACCTTTAACGGTAAAAATGGTTTTAATGTTTTTTAATGGTTTAATGGTTTTTGGTTAATGGTTTTTCTCCTCCAAATCAAATTCATGACCATAAAATTACCGTACAGTGGTAAAAATAGGGGGGGGGGGGGTCCCAAGGAAACAGTGGGGGCCATTTTACACAAGAATTTGGAAGAATGGTGTCGGGGACGATTTTCATGCAGAGCAGTGTTATTTCCATAAGGTTTTCCCTCGTTTATTATTTATTTATTTTTAGTTCTTAACGATGATGTTTGGAATATTTGACTTTAATTTCAAATTTGAAATATGCCCAATGTTAATTCTTTCTTTCATAGCAGAAAACATTTAGCATGCATATTTTCATTTTTCTCTGACAGTGAATTTTTCTAGCATAAAATATTTGTCCATATGCATTAAAAATATATCGATTAAAACATTTTCTAACTGAATTGAATTTAAATATTTATAACTTCAAAATTCATTTTATTATTCTCTGTGCTAAGTGCTATAATATAATAACTACGATCCTTATACTACGTGGAAAAAGTGATTATATTATCAGAGGTATGGCATCTGTTGTTCTTTAATGGAAAAGCTTCCAAAACTTGAAGTATCTCTATTCCTTCTTGAAATTGTGAACTTTAAAACTGGACGCTCTAAGTGTTAAAAGTGTGGATAGAGGGAAAAGCCTGCACAAAGGTGATCACCTTCACCATTAAAGACTGATTCATGGCTAGAGTTTGCACATAACGGAAATTAGTTAAGCGCTGAAATTTCTCTGTATATTTACAGAGAAATTTCAGCGCTTAACTGCCTTTTATCACTGAAATACGGTGATCATGTTCTATATTTGGTAAAAGTTGGAAAGGTGAATTCTTCAGAAGCTAATTTTTAAAAAAAATATTCTAGTTCATCTCTTTTAAAAGTCTTCTAAATATAATCTCTTTGTTTCTAACTAAAAGAACGGAGATAATCCGGTCGTTTTATACCTCTCCGGAACATATTTCAAATCGAGACAAAGAATCCAAACGTAACTGTCCTAGCTAATCCAGGACGTCTAGTCAGTTTAGATTCCCATCATTTCACTCTTTATACTCAAGGGATTTTCACCCGAGCTCTTTTGAGAAATAAAGGTACACATTATTTTTATTGAAACTTAAAATATCGGTGTGTATCACCTATTTCTGCGGATATTAGTATGTGTTTCTTTATTTTGGAGTTGAAATTTGTGCGACACAGAGTGGAAGGGGAAAACAGAATATTGCTTTATTTTTTCAAGTTATGAATAAAATATTCTTGGTGTCCGTGCTTAAGGTATCCCAAAATAATATTTTACCCTGAGAGAACGGTAGATGATTAGTTATGAATTTTAACTACATTAAATAGGGCAACTCCTTCAAGCTTCTTGGAAGAATAATGAAGTGCATTCTGAGGGGATACTGCTCTTATCCGAACCGTAAGAGATCTCTTGCTATTTTTGAAACAACTTAAGTTAACCATCATAGGTTTTGATTCCACCATAATTCATATTTTTAACCACCATAAGTTTTAAGTCCACCATAATTCATATTTTTAACCACCATAAGTTTTAACTCCACCATAATTCATATTTTTAACCACCATAAGTTTTAACTCCACCATAATTCATAGTTTTAATTCCACCATAATTCATATTTTTCTTCTGTAAGCTTTAATTCCACCATTATTCATGGCTTTTTTAACCACCATGGTTTTAGTTCCACCATAATTCATGTTTAACCACCATAACTTTTAAGTCCACCATAATTTATATTTTTTTAACCACCATAAGTTTTCAGGTCCACACCATAATTCATATTTTTTAACCCCATAAGTTTAATTCCACCATAATTCATATTTTTTAACCACCTTAAGTTTAACTCCACCATAATTCATAGTTTAATTCACCATAATTCATATTTTAACCACCATAAGTTTTAAATTCCACCATAAATCATAATTTTAACCACCATGAGTTTTAATTCCACCATAATTCTATTTGTAACCTATAGTTTAAGTCCACCATAATTCATATTTTTCACCATCATAAGTTTTAATTCCACAATAATTCCTATTTTTAACCACCATAAGTTTTAATTCCACCATAATTCATATTTTTAACCACCATAAGTTTTAATTCCACCATAATTCATATTTTTAACCACCATAAGTTTAAATTCCACCATAATTCATATTTTTAACCATCCTTAAGTTTAAATTCCACCATAATTCATATTTTAACCACCATAGTTTTAATTCCTCCATAATTGACACCAACCACCTAAGTTTTAATTCTGTAATTCATATTTTTAACCACCATAAGCTTTATGTCATAACTGATTGGAGTGGAATGAAAGAGGCTCACACTCCTCCTTGTACCTGGTGTCTAACACATTTCATTGATATAAATCTAACTAGTCAAGGCGCGAACTGAGCCTTATGATTTCTGCGTGCTAATACGGGTGTTACTGCTGCAAGGAGCAGACCAGACAAACTGTCGATAGTGATTATGTATCCTCTGTAGAAAAACTCTGTCGGTATCGTAGCACTTTTCATGGCTAATTATGCTTGGTTTCTCTCGTAAACCATTACTTTTAGATAACTTCAGACCAGAACCACAGATTATGTTCCAGCCATTTCACATGACAGTATATGATGGAAGAAAAGATTTAGAACATACTTATTCCCCTTAACAGAATGTTTCCTCGCATCTTTTTTGAAATTTAGAAGCTTCTAAATATCTAGGCGGTGGAAGTTTTCAGTAGAGGTTGTCCTTCCACTTTACTAAAGAAAGTAATATAAAGATATTTTCAAATTCAGTCCGCTTGTGTAAACCATATAAATCAAATTTTGAAACAAGTTTAGAAATATTTGAAAATATATAATTTTAGTAGACTCTTTTTTTGCTCAGAAATTAATGGAAGACTCTTTGGACCCATCATCAAATCCTCACGTCTCTTCGCACTGAAAATTATTACTCACATGCAAAGAAAGTTTAGAATCAAAGTATCTTTATTTAGAACAATGTAGAAAGTAAGTAATAGTAATAAGAACGCCAAATATTGGTGGAATGCATTTCAGAATGTAGAGAAACGAAAAAAAACCCTAAAAGTTTCAACATTGAACTATAGTTCGTTTTCGTGATATTTTGTCAGGGGAATAGTTTGTCCATTTTCTTCTGTTGTAGAAGTGTCTTTAGATATAAAGATAATTCAAGCATCATTGTAGTCATAATTCATATGTAATGCATTTTCAAACATCAATGTCAGTTTGTAATATGAAGAACTCTATGGTAAAATATTATCACTTTTACCCATATTTTATCTCCTTTTTTAATGCATAAATAAGTGTTCTGAATACATATCATTAAGATTAAGTGTTCTTCGATATCTTGCCTTTCTTAACAAACGATCTTAATAAGGTTAATTTAATTTCAAGTTCCTGTTACATAACTTGGAATTATTTGATTTCACCAACAATCGATTGAATTTTGGAAGCAGTATTTAACAGTTCAATAGTCATAGCCTCGGCTGTTAGAAAATTTGGCCAGATTTTTATTTGACGCCATGGAAAAAATTGTTGCAGGTTTTTCATTCTAATTTCGTTTTGCATCTATTGTTTTCTATATTGTTCATTTTAATGGAGGGATTTGAAAAAGAGTTTTAGTCCTAAATCATCTGCATTTCTGGTTAGCTTAGAAGGAAAAATATATAGGATTCCGAATAATATGAAATATCACACACATGGTTTCCGTTTGCATATTTATGAATTATAAGCAAACAATGTAGAAATGATGTGTATGTTATAAATGAAGATGATATTTTAAGTATTTATCCTTCAAATGATAAAACTTCATGTAACTTACTTACTTTGCTTTCATGTGTAAATTTGTAGGTAATTTGTCAAATTTTGTATTTGTCAATATTTAAAGAAGAAAATAAATAAAAAGCATTGGAACTTTAATTGTTTTTTTATATGTTTTGGGAATGGAAAAAAAAATATTTGCCTAATTCTTTACTTTCCTTTTCAGACAACATATGTTTTCACTCACTTTCGGTTTCGTTTTAAACCAACTTCTTTCATATTTTGGTATCACTTATGATTTGTTTCTGAATCAATATTTCACAGTTTTAGCTCGATGTATTGTCTCTAGTAGTTTCTCTTCATATTATGGTACCCTCGCATGCTTTGTTTCTAAATCATCCGCTTTAATTGTTTAATATCGACCAATGCAGCGGGTGGAGCTTGGCTTTCTGAACTGAAATGCTTCATTAAAATTTCGATAGTTGGACAAGAGCCGCAGGAGCAAGAATCCTAAAGGTTATGGTTTCTGTAATTATTATTCCATTACAGACAAATACTTGTATTTTTATTTCTAAAACTCAAAAGGCAGCAGGTTGCCACCTGAAAGTATAGACCATAGAGATGTTTGGAATAAAAATGTTTATATCATATGAACTTCTAAACAGTTGCCAAACCCACTGAATTTTTAATGGGTTTGTCAATATTTAAGGTATTTCTTGTCAGTACAAAAAAAATGCATTGTTGTATAGTTTTTTCCAAATTTTCCCTAGAATTTTTTCTAATATGCCATGCAACCCACATCGTTGCATTCAAAACCAAACGTCGAGAAACTTAAGCATTCATTCATATATCAAATCACAGAGAATGTTTCATCTTTTATTCAAATTAGGCTTTTCCTTTTTATTCTCATCGCATTCTATAATAAGTCTTCTCTAGATCTAAATAATATACCCTTGCATTTACTTCCCTAGACGCATAGCTTCATTCCAAGATTGAATACCTTTCTGCGAACAAATTAGCAAAGTGTAATTGTTCAATATTTATCGTTTCTTGCGCGTAGGGAAGCTGTAATATCTTGCTTAAACCTTAGATTCTCTGTGATGATGGATTCTTTGTCACATATCGCGTATTTTAAGGCACTTTAACTTCTTAGCCAGCACAAATTCATTGGTTTCACAAGATTGAATGCCTTATTTTGCGAAAAAATTGGCAAAGTGTATTGTTCAATATTGCTCGTTTTCTTGCGTAGGGCTTCCGCAATATGTTACTTAAACATTAAGATTCTCTGCGATGATGGATTCTTGTCTCACATATCGCGTATTTTAAAACCTTTAACTTCTTAACCCTTTCGCGTCATTGGTTTCCGCAAGATTAGGATGCCTTATTTTTTTGAACAAATTAAGCAAAATTTAATTGTTCAATATTGCTCGTTTTTCGCACGTGAGCTTCTTAATATGTTACTTAAGCCTTAGATTCTGCAATGATGATGGATTCATGTCATGTATCGCGTATTTTAAGGCACTTTTAACTTCTTAAACCTTTCGCATTCATTGGTTTCACATGATTGAATGCCTTATTTTTTACGAACAAATTAACCAAAAGTGTAATTGTTTAATATTGCTCGTTTTCGCACGTAAAGGCGGCTTCTTCATATGTTACTTAAACCTTAGATTCTCTGCGATGATGGATTGTATGCATATCGCGTATTTTAAGGCCTTTAACTGCCAAACCCTTCGCGTTCATTGGTTTCCACATGATTGAATGCCTTATTTTGAACAAATTAGCAAAGTGTAATTGTTCAATAAATGCTCGTTTCTTACGTGAGGCTTCTTAATATGTTACTTAAACATTAGATTCTCTGCGATGATGGATTCTTGTCACACCATCGCGTATTTTAAGGTGCTTTAACTGCCAGCTTTTCGCGTTCATTGGTTTCACAAAGATTAGATACCTTATTTTTTTTGAACAAATTAGCAAAAGAGTGTAATTGTTTAATATTACTCGTTCTTTGCACGTAAGGCTCTTCTTAATATGTTACTTAAACCTTAGATTCTCTGTGATGATGTAAGTTCTTGTCACGCCCATCTAGCGTATTTTTAAGGCACTTTAACTTCTTAACACTCGCGTTCATTGGTTTCCTGAATTGAATACTTATTTTTTGCGAACAAATTTAATGAATTGTAATTGTTCCAATATTACTCGTTTTTCGCGTAAGACTTCTTAATATGTTATGACCTTAGATTCTTTGTGATGATGGATTCTTGTCACATATCGCGTATTTTAAGGCACGGTAATTCCTTAACCCTTTCGCGTTCATTGGTTTCACAAGATTGAATGCCTTATTTTTGCGAACAAAATTAACTTGAGTGTAATTGTTTAATATTGCTCGTTCTTTGCACGTAAAGGCTTCTTAATATATTTACTTAAACCTTAGATTCTCTGTGATGATGGATTCTTGTCACGTATCGCGTATTTTAAGGCACTTTAACTTCTTAACCCTTTCCACGTTCATTGGTTTCTGATGAAACCATACAATGACATATTTTCACTGAGCAAGGCCAGAGCAGTAAGAATTATTTTTCTTTCATAAGTTAGAAAGCGGAGTATAATATAGGCCAGCTTATGTAAAAATTCCATCTCAATACCGTACCATTTCAAGAGCTAAATTTCTTTCAATCTCTAGAAACAAAACCAAACAAACTAGCGACACCTATATTTTGACGAACAGCAAGTTTAATCCAATACTTAAAAAAGTGGCCGAAAATTTCAAGGAAAAAAACCGGTCAGAAATTATTTCCCAAAATTGTTACACTCTCACAGAAAAGCAAAGTTTTACTCAATGGGATTCCCTCCCATGTTGGAGTCTCTGGCAATGGTGGCGGACTTGCTTGCGAAAGGGAAGTGCTCTTCCTTCACCGCCTCTGGTGAACTCTTCGCATCCAAAATATCTTCTATCCACAGGGAGCTAAAGCAAATTCTACTTGGAAAGTTCCTCAAAACTTACACGAATGGTGTGCTGGAAATCGTCCTGGTCTGTCTCATTCCGGTACAAGATCCGCACAGACTGCATTGGCCAGACTTCGTAGTGGCCATATCAAAAGCTTGAAATTCGTCGACAAGGAAAAGACTTATTCCTCTTGCCCTTGTTCCTGTCCTCTTCTCCTGCTCGTCATTGACTGCATTGGCCAGACTTCGTAGTGGCCATATCAAAACTTGAAATTCGTCGACAAGAAAGACTTATTCCTCTTGCCCTTGTTTCACTGTCCTGCTTCTCCTGCTCATGTCATTGACACCATTGGCCCAGACTTCGTAGTAGCCATATCAAAACTTGAAATTCGTCGACAAGGAAAAGACTTATTCCTCTTGCCCTTGTTCTGTCCTGCTTCTCCTGCTCATGTCATTGTGCATTGTGAACTTCGTAGTGGCCATATCAAAAGCGAAATTCGTCGACAAGGAAAAGACTTATTCCTCTTGCCTTGTTTCACTGTCCTCCTTCTCTGCTCATGTCATTGACTGCATTGTGAGCTTCGTAGTGGCCATATCAAAAGCTTGAAATTCGTCGACAAGGAAAAGACTTATTCCTCTTGCCCTTGTTCCTGTCCTGCTTCTCTGCTCATGTCATTGACTGCATTGGCCAAGACTTCATTGTTATTATATCAAAAGCAGAAATTCGTCGACAAGGAAAAGACATTCCTCTTGCCCTTGTTCCTGTCTCTTCTCTAACAAATGTCATTGACTGCATTGGCCAGACTTCGTGGTGGCCATATCAAAGCAATTCGTCGACAAGGGAAAGGCCTTCCTCTTGCCCTTGTTCTGTCCTCTAGCCTTCTCCTGCTCATGTCATTGACTTCCATTGGCCAGACTTCGTGGTGGCCATATCAAAAGAAACTTGAAATTCGTCGACGAGGAAAAGACTTATTCCTCTTGCCCTTGTTCCTGTCCTTCTCCTGCTCGTAACCATTGACTGCGTGGCAGACTTCACGTAGTATGGCCATATCAAAAGCGAAATTCGTCGACAAGGGAAAAGAACTTATTCCTCTTGCCCTTGTTCCTGTCCTCTTCTCCTGCTCATGTCATTGACTGCATGGCCCGAACTTCGTAGTGGCCATATCAAAAACGAGAGAATTCGTCATTAGGGAAAAGACTTATTCCTCTTGCCCTTGTTTCCTGTCCTGCTTCTCCCTGCTCATGTCGTGACTGCATTGGCCAGACTTCGTAGTGGCCATATCAAAAGCTTGAGATTCGTCGACAGGAAAGACTTATTCCTCTCTTGCCCTTGTTCCTGTCCTGCTTCTCCTGCTCATGTCATTGACTGCTGCATTAGTGAACCGGCAGTAAGCCCATATCAAAAAGCAGAGAATTCGTCGACAAGGAAAAGACTTATTCCTCTTGCCTTGTTCCTGTCTCTTCTCTGCTCCTGTCATTGGCTATATTGGCGCCTCTGGCTGCTGTGGAGTGAGGGAATATGGACTTGTGGTACTGTTGGGCAACATGGTATCATGGACCTGATCTGAAATATTTTGGACCAGGGGCTATGGAAACAACAACAACAGAGGCCACAAAACGATGAGGGTTCTTGCACAAACTGATATTTCTTTAAATTGAATCTTCTAAATTAATATTGAATTTTATGAAGGTTGACTATCCTGAATACTCATATGCTTACTAAAATTAAATACATAACTGAAATTGCATTTCGGTATTCGGAGGAAAAATAACCCGTTACGGTTCAGTGGTTTCATAATGAAATAAATTTCTTGAAAATAAAAATGCTAAATCTTTTTCCTTTACATATTTACGATTAGAAACATATCTAATACTCATTTTAAAAGTAGATTTTGTAATTTTCAAAACAAAACAAAGGATTAAGTGAGTCATTCTTAGATCAGGTATCAGTCCGGAGAGTAGAAGAAAATGTTCAGTTTATGTCTTTTACCTTATCTGATGGCGATGAGCCTCGGTTCACGAGCTTAATTCGTTCTAAAACTTGTTCGTAAGCCAAAGCTTTCTTCCTTTGGAATTGATGGAAAGGATAAAATTTCCGCGAGGCCGCACTCAAAGTTATGACTAAAACTTTGACGCCAGTACTTTTAGTTTGAGTTCTTCAGGACAAATTCAGTGCAGGAAACCATTGCATCGACCACAAAAAGAAACAAACTTATGATGTAGAAGATCGCATAAAGACGAAAGTTTAATTTAGTTCTGCACCATCTATATATAGGAGAGTTGATGAGTCAAAGAAGTTGTGAGCTAAACTTTGACGCCAGTACTTTGGGCTCAGTTCTTCAGGACAAATTCAGTGAAACCATTGCATCTACCACAAAGAATAGGCAGTGATGGCTTGAAGATCCGCGCAAAGACGCAAGTTCTTGGTGGTTTTGCACCACCTATATACAGGAGAGTTGATGAGTCAAAGTTATGACTAAGCGACGCCAGTACTAGGCTCAGTTCTTCAGGACAAATTCAGTGGAAACCATTGCATCTACCACAAAAGAAGGCAAACGTAATGTAGAAGATCGCATAAAAGACGCAAAGTTTAATTTAGTTTTGCACCACCTATATACAAGGAGGTTGATGAGTCAAGTTATGAAGCTAAACTTTGACGCCAATTACTTTTGGACTCAGTTCTTCAAGACAAATTCAGTGGAAACCATTGCATCTCTGCAAAGGCAAGCGATGCTTAGAATATCGCATAAAAGACGAAAGGTTTAATTTAGTTTTGCACCATCTATACGGGAGGTTGATGGGGTCAAGTTATGACTAAACTTTGACGCCAGTACTTTGGACTCAGTTCTTCAAGACAAATTCAGTGGAAACCATTGCCATCTACCACAAAAAAAAATGCAAACGCGATGCTTAGAAGGTCGCATAAGACGAAAGTTTAATTTAGTTTTGCACCATCTATATGCGGAGAGTTGATGGAGTCAAAGTTGTAGGCAAGCTTTGACGCCAGTAATTTGGCTTCCAGTTCTTCAGGACAAATTCAGAGGAAACCATTGCGTCTACCACAAAAGGCAAACGCGATGCTTAGAAGATCGCAAGACGAGAGTTTAATTGGTTTTTGCACCATCTATAGAGGAGAGTTGATGGCGTAGGTGGCAGTGACGAGGAAGCAGAACGTTATTGTTTTGAAAGAGTTGTTTCTTTCTTCTCTCCTCTCACCACTAGTTCATCTTCTTTAATAAATAAAACTGAACTATTTGGGACTTAAAGCTTTCTCGCATTCCTTTAATTGTATCTTAATTATAACTTGTTTCTTCAACACACTCTTCCTACTTCAGACACGGAGATTGTTAGTGGTTTGAAAAGAAGCTGTACACTAATAAGAAAGAAGGAATGAACTTTTATTTTGTAACCACCATATCCCTTCATAAGTTAAAACTCTTGGTCAATTTTGAAAAGCTTTTGAACTTTGTGCATAAAATGAAATATTTTTAGTGCACAAGAAAGAGCCCCAATTTAATGAGAGATGCTATTATTCAAGAACATCATTATGAAAGCATTGTGTAGCCACGTTACATTCTGTATGATTGTAAAACAACGAAATATTTTTTGAATTCATTCCAATGTACAGATCATATGAATGGTAGAAAGGTTTGTAAATCGTTTTGTTTATTAGAGAATTAAATTAAAATAAAATTGGAAATTATTAATTATAGAGTTGAAACTTTATTCGTACGATATGTGAAGGAAATATTTCATTTTTTAAACTCTGGTAGGATATGATGAATTTTGCAGATATAGTCCGTGACACAAAATTCTTTTCAGCGATATAAAATGATTCCATTGTTGAAAATTCAAACAAAGGATTATTTCTAGTTATATAATAGTTTGTTTTCAATGTTCGAAAATGTTCCAATTTGAAAATTAGAGCATGTATCGGAGGCCTTTGAAGTTGTGAACATATGAATTGTTCTGAATTTTTTTGGAACCTCTGAAAAAAATGAAAAAATTCACAGAGGGGGGTACCACGGAGAAATGTTACAGAGAGCTACTTTATCTCTTATACATTGCACGGAATTATAATATAATAGCCCATATCCTCCGGTAACGCTCTGACGTCACCAACAACAAAACTCGCGCCGCCACTGCGAGACGATAAACAACATTCATTGTTAGAGAACCTAAATTTCAGTATTTTAGAATTTAAAGAGTGAAAATTGTCGTTCTATTTTCAAATTTAATAGCTCTAAAATAGGAAATCTCTAAATTTTCTATCGATTGACTAAAGTTTATCTCATATGATGTGGATTCCCGAAATGTTAAAATTACATTTATCCCTATATTTCAAATTAATTTTCGTTTTTTAATAGAAAGTAAAATTACGTCAGTAATTTATATCATGCGCATTATTATAGTTTGGACATAAATTGTACCTGAATGCAATCATTGACGTGTTGTTTCTCGCCAAGAATTAAATTAGCCACCAGTGACGTGAATCTACCATTTCGTTTCTCAACCGCCGCCAGTTACGTAAAATTCCAGCTTACACAATGACTGATCAACAAATCGCAGGGGAACGAACTTTCGATCATGTTTAGATTTACCTCTCGATGAGTCTGTCTTTTCTAAGGATAGATCTATGTTGCACTTTCAAGATTCTAGGATTCCCAATCACGTTAAAATTTACACAAGACATCTGATTACAGGAAAGGTATTAAACAGTGAAAATGCTTACAGAAATGAGGATGAGGTGAGGTGACATGGCTTCTCACTAACTTCCTTATCCATTATCTCAAACAAAGCAAGTACACCCATCGCTCGCAACCGTGACCTAATTCTAAATAACATAATAAAGTATTATTTCGCTTTCTCCGCACCAGCCATGTATCCATAGCCATAAAATGACAGCCTTCCGAAATACCAACATCCTATAAGTTAATATCAAAAGCAAAAGGCCAATAAAGCCTTTGCAGGGCAAATATAGACCTCGCTATGCTGGAAACAAACCAAATACCGCTGATAGCAAGACCATTCAAATAAAATAGGCCGCCTTCTCAACCATCTGTTCTTCTCTTTCCTCCGGGGTCAGACTGGCAAGGAATAAGATGTCACGCATATTCTGTTAACAGAATTCAAAGTGCTCCTGTGGTCTTCTTTGTCGCAACAAGTGAAGCAGATCCGACATCTTTTCCAACTTTTCCAAAAAGAATTCTTCATACTATACTTTTGATTTGCTTTCCCTTTTTAATACATATATTTTCATCATTTTTTTAAAATGCCATTTCATTCTTTTCCTAAACGTTAAGAAATAATTATCATTCCACAGGACACTAAATAAAATATGTATAAAGTTGCAAGGTAAGAGATGATAAATTATACAAAAAAGTCATTTCAAACCATGGGTGAAGCTTCTATCACTTTATGCAATGTTCATTTCATTTATTGATAATTTGTTTACTCAACGTAACAGATTTTGTAATTTTGTCTTGGTGGTAACTTTGGAAGAAAACGAACTTACGATGATACGTCTGAAATTTTTCAACCGCAATATGAAATCTAACTATTGAACGTGGCACTAATTACTGCAAATATTTCTAACTTTCCATCTCTCTTTAACTAGAAGAACTTTTTTCAATTTTCTTAACTAAATAAGCCCATTTCCTATTCCCCAAATTTAGTCAATCCTCAATAACAAGAGTATGGCAAGTAAATATTTTTTTGGAGTGCTCTGACTCAGGGTACTTAACCTCAGGAACAAATTTGTGTTGAAAAAGAAGCGATTACGCTGTTAGCAAGATGGGCATTTTGATCTTTAGTTAATGTGAAATTTCACTAGAAATTAGAAAAAATGAGATTTCATTACTTGAATATGAGAGGAAAAAACAGGCAACACATTTAGTGAAACTAACTCACAATTGTCTGCTATAATTTTGTTTAGTGTAATTTCTTGGCAATTAACCAACATTTCTATTGTTGATAGCAATTATAAGGAAAGAGTGCAAAAGGGATTGGCGTGCTTTAGAAAAGATTTCGGTCTTCTTTTTTAAGAATAAGCCAAGCACTTTTAAAAGCATAATTTTATTTGTATTGCAAATGTAATAGTATCTTAATTAACATGGAATAAATTTAAGCAGTGATTTAGCAATACAGGGGATAAAGATAATGCTTCTATAAATGAATTAACAGATATCTCGTTCTAGCATTTAGTATCCTACCGACAAAAGAGCCGATTTGCAAAGATGGTGTGTGTGTGTGTAAGTGGTATTGTGGTGGGATGCACCTCACCATTGAGTCACTTCAGAATAAAGAGAATGCTTCTATGAGTAGCAGATACCTCCATTCTAGCATTTAGTTTTTCTGCCAAACAAAAAATTTGCAAAAAGGATGGTGTGTGTGTAAGTGGTATTGTGAATTGGGATGCACCTCCTGCATTAGTGCACTTCAGGGATAAAGAATGATTCTATGAATTGTGAATATCTCCGTTCTAGCATTTAGTATTCTGTCGACAAAAGGCCGATTTGCAAGGATGGTGCGTGTAAGTGGTATTGTGAATTGGGATGCACCTCCTGCATTAGTGCACTTCAGAGATAAAGAGAATGCTTTATGGTGCTTAGATACCTCCCATTCTAGCATTTAGTTTTCTGCCGATTAAAATTTGCAAGGATGGTGTGTGTTGTGTGTAAGTGGTATTGGCCAAGGAATTGGGATGCACCTCCTGCATTAGTGCACTTCAGGGATAAGAGAATGATTCTATGAATTAGCAGATATCTCCGTTCTAGCATTTAGTATTCTGCCGACAAAAGGCAGATTTGCAAAGATGGTGTGTGTGTGTAAGTGGTATTGTGAATTGGGATGCACCTCCTGCATTAGTGCACTTCAGAGATAAGAGAATGCTTCTATGAATTAGCAGATACCTCCATTCTAGCATTTAGTTTTCTGCCGACAAAAATTTGCAAGGATGGTGTGTGTGTGTAAGTGGTATTGTGAATTGGGATGCACCTCCTGCATTAGTGCACTTCAGGGATAGAGAATGATTCTATGAATTAGCAGATATCTCCCATTCTAGCATTTAGTATTCTGCGTAAAGGCAGATTTTGCAAAATGATTATTATTATTGTGTAAGTGGTATTGTGAATTGGGATGCCTCCTGCATTAGTGCACTTCAGAGATGAAGAATGCTTCTATGAATTAGCAGATACCTCCATTCTAGCATTTGGTTTTCTGCCAAACAAGGAATTGCAAGGATGGTGTGTGTGAATGGTGTTGTGGTGGGATGCACCTCCTGCATTAGTGCACTTCAGGGATAAGAATGATTCTATGAATTAGCAGATATCCGTTCAGCATTTAGTATTCATCGACAAAGGCCGATTTGCAAGGATGAATTGCGCGTGTAAGTGGTATTGTGAATTGGGATGCACCTCCTGCATTAGTGCACTTCAGAGATAAAGAGGAAATGTCTTCTATGAATTAGCGAATACCTCCATTCTAGCATTGGATACTGCCGACAAAGAATTTGCAAGGATGGTGTGTGTAAGTGGTATTATTGGTGGGATGCACCTCTGCATTAGTGCATTCAGGGATAAAGAGAATGATTCTATGGTGCTTGGAGGAGAAGTATCCTCCCGTTCTAGCATTTAGTATTCTGCCGACAAAAGACAGATTTGCAAAATAGTGTGTGTGTGGCAAGTGGTATTGTGAATTGGGATGCACCTCCTGCATTAGTGCACTTCAGAATAAAGAAGAGAATGCTATAGTGCCAGATGCCTCCATTCTAGCATTTTAGTTTTTCTGCCGACAAAAAAATTTGCAAGAGATGGTGTGTGTGTGTGTGTAAGTGGTATTGTAATTAGGATACACCTCACCATTAGTGCACTTCAGGGATAGAAATGATTCTATGAATTAGCAGATATCTCCGTTCTGGCATTTAGTATTCTGCCGACAAAGGCAGATTTGCAAAAGATGGTATTGTGTGTGTGAAAGTAGTATTGTAAGTGGGCATTGTGGGTGGGATGCACCCTCCTGCATTAGGTGCACTTCAGAGATAAGAGAATGCTATGAGATAGCAGATACACTCCATTCCTAGCATTTAGTTTTCTGCCGACAAAAATTTGCAAGGATGGTGTGTGTGTGTGTAAGTGGTATTGTGAATTAGGATGCACCTCTGCATTAGTGCACTTCAGGGATAAGAGAATGATTTATGAATTGCTTGAATGTCTCCGTTCACAGCATTTAGTATTCTGCCGACAAAAGGCAGATTTGCAAAGATGGAGTGTATTATTATTAGCAAGTGGTATTATTAATTAGGATGCACCTCTGCATTAGTGCACTTCAGAGATAAGAAGAATGAATCTTCTATGAATTAGCAGATACCTCCCATTCTAGCATTTAGTTTTTCTGCCGACAAATTTGCAAGGATGGTGTGTGTGTGTGTGTAAATGTGTGTGGTGGGATGCACCTCACTGCATTGAGTGCACTTCAGGGGATAAGAGAATGATTCTCTATGAATTAGCGAATATCTCCGTTCTAGCGGTAGTATTCTGCTTGATAAAGGCAGATTTGCAAAGATGGTGTGTGTGTGTAAGTGGTATTGTGGTGGATGCACCTGCTTCATTAGTTCATTTCAGGACGAGTTGATTTCTGTAAATCGGAGGTGATCAGGAGTACCCGTTAGTTTATTTTGAAATCATTCGAAAGCACTTTTCTTTCTGACAACATTCAGTGCATTTCATTTCCTCTTCTTAGCTTGAGCGATTTAATTACAAAACTTGTATCCGTTGATTTTAATTTGCGATATAGAAGAAGAAAAAGGGTTTGAAAATACTTTTTTTTTCATATAATGTTAAAGAGAATTTGTGTATTTACAATATTAAGTTTGCATAAAGCATTCATTCCATAACCCAGAAGGAACGACTTGACAAAATGGTTATAAAGACTTTTGATGACTCTCCGGGAAAAAAAGAAACAAAGAGAACAATTAAGGTTACCAAGCATCATCTTCTTACCAACCTTACCACCATATCATGCGTAAGGCAAATTAACATTTACATATAGGTGTATCTTCAAGAACAAGGCAACATAAATATTGGGTTATTAACATAACAGCCACAAGACAATACTAATTCTAAAACTATGGACAATACAAGACACAACCACAAAATACAAAAACAAACAATTGGAGTTATTAACATAACAGCTACAAGAGACAATAATACGCTACAAAACTATGGACAATACAAGACACAACACAAAATACAAAACAAACAATTAGATTATTAACATAATAGCTATAGGAGACAATAATACGCTTCTAAAAACTATGGACAATATGAGACACAACACAAAATACAAAACAAACGAAACAATTGGGTTAATTAACATAACAGCTACAGAGACAATAATACGCTATAAAACGATGGACAGTAAAAGACTACAAAACAAACAAAACACAAAAGAATACCAAAACAAATAATTTACATTATAGACCATTACAGTTTTATATGCTTGTATAAGAGTGTGTTATTGTAAAACGATATAAAAGACCAACGGAAGTGATCTCCCTAAACTTTCTCATTATACTCCTAACACATGTAAGAAAAAGTAAGCTAAAGGCAGTAAAACGAACAAAGACCCCCCCCAAACGCAGTGGGAAAAATATACAAACATCATACTACGATTTCCGAAGGTCATCAACGCGGAAGTGGAATTAGAAGCCGGCGTGATTACCAATAGTCATGGGTGTAAAAGGATAAAAGAAAACAGAAATTATGAGAATTTTAACTGCTTTTTTTAACAGATTGACACGAAAATTGGATACAAATCTTCCATTAGGTAAGAGAAGGCCACATACCAAATTTCACTTATCAAGTAATTTTAAAGAAGTTATTGCGTTCAAGAAATTCGATTATACAGACCGACAGACAGTCAACCCTTTGACGGATTTGGTCCAAAATTTGATACAAATCATTCCTGATGATGAAATGTGTGCAAATTTTAATCCACCTAGTATTTAAGTTTGTGAGTTATAGCGTTCAGATAAACAAGGACATACAGACAGACTGACTTCACGTGAGACAGATTTTGTCCAGAATTTGATAGAAACCTACTCATTTTGTGTAAGACTGCCACCAAATTTCATCCATGAAGCTTGAATGGTTTTGAGTTATCCAGTTCACAGACACACAGACGAACATAATTCCAAAATTGTGTTTTTTCGGACTCAGGAGGTCTAAATCGCGGAGATTCGTCAAAGTCTCGAGTTCGAATTTTTTGACGATTACAATACTTTCTCTTTGTATACTTCGTATACGAGAAAATTATAAACGGCAACCAAGACGAAACCCGTTCGCCAGTCTCTTCTCAGCCCAATCAGAAACCTAATACTGAACTCTTCCCCATCCTCATGCTCTGTGGTTCTAGGAAAGAGTAACAGAAGATAAACAACTCCAAAACATTTCACGGTATTTTCTAATTTCCTTAAATAAATTTATGATGCCAAATATGAATTATCTGTTCTAGTTGAGTCGATCACGATATGAATTACTAATGTAAACATAAACTTCATGCTGCATGTAAAAAAAGAGTATGCATGTAATGTTAAGGGAGTTGGAACCCTATGTCCGTTCACCCTAACCCTGTTACTTACTTCGATGTATATTTTCTCAAAATCTGTTATAGATTCATGGTTGATTGTTACCCAAACAAGTAAAGGTCAAATCTTTCTCATTATACTGAAATTAATTTTTTAAAAAAATCAAAAATTTTTTGCAAATTTTTGTCAAAACAAAGAAATTGGCCCTTTCTATGTATCTTTTTTCTCAAAATCTATCATAGATTCATGTTTGAAATTTTTTAAACAAGTAAAAGTACATCTTTCTCACTATATACAAGAAATGATTTTTAAAAAATGCAAAATTTATTTTTTACAAATTTTGTGTCAAAAAAAAAAAAAAAAATGTGAAATTGGCCATTTCGTGTATCTTTTCTCAAAATCTGTTATAGATTCATGTTTGAAAATTTTTATACAAGTAAAGTACATCTTTCTCATCATACAAATGATTTTTAAAAAAATTCAAAATTTATTTTTTTTGCAAATTTTTTATTGTCAAAACAAAACAAATAAATGTGAAAATTGGCCATTTTCGATATCTTTCTCAAAATCTGTTATAGATACATGTTTGAAATTTTTATAGAAGTAAAGTACACCTTTCTCATTATACTGAAATGGTTTTTTAGTTAATTTAAATTTTTTATAAATTTACATGACATTTAATAGACATGGTGAAATTTTACCTATTTTGACACTGAAATTTTTTTAAAAATAAAGTTTGAGTTTTTTAAAATCATTTAAGTATAATGAGAAAGGTACACTTCATTTGTATAACAAGTTTCAAACATGTTTCTATAATAGTTTTGAAAAGACGCATCGAAATATTATTTATTTTTTGTTTTGACACAAAAAATTTGTAAAAATAAATCATTTGGGCAAACATTCGAACTATAATGAGAGATAATAACTGTATAAAAATTTCAAACGAAAATCTATAACAGGTAGAAAAATCTACATATAATTAACAGGGAGTTAGGGGTTAACGGACTTATGGTTTCCAACTCTTGCCTTAAGAGCTTCTGTGTTGGTGATAAAATCAAAACTTGGTGCAGAGATTATTTTTTATTTTAAAGGA
Organism: Araneus ventricosus; assembly: GCA_013235015.1. Taxonomy (NCBI): domain Eukaryota; kingdom Metazoa; phylum Arthropoda; class Arachnida; order Araneae; family Araneidae; genus Araneus; species Araneus ventricosus. The sequence goes on along the minus strand of BGPR01026664.1, from coordinate 1,715 downwards.
AATGGGAATACTGCTGCATAAATTTCTATTAAAAAAGGGTAGCACCTGTCTTACTTTTAGTTTAGAAGCTTATTTTGCAGTTAAATTGGGCAGCTCCAGATAAATCGTTGCATTTTCAAATTCCTGAAAAATATCAGCATTGTTCATTTAATTACTTTCTGTCTTTGATGTCAATTTTTTCCCCGTGAACGATACAAACTCTCTTTTTTGCTGTTAGATTTTCATTTTCTTGAAGGTCATACTATATAATGTTTATTTATTTCTCTAATTTTTGTTTCGAAATTTCTGATTCAGATTTTTCGGATTTTCCATTAATCATGGAATTATTTCTAATTAAATTTACCTGTTTTTTAAGGAGGGAAGAAAAAGAACGTGTATTTGAATCCACTTAGGAATCAGAAGAATGATTATTCTGAATTATTGAAATAAGTAGCATCTAACAAGATAAATATTTCTTTTCCATTTCATTAAGTTTTTGACTTCCAGAGTTCTACGTCTAAGAAAGTTTTCTTTTAAGTATTTAGCACCAATTTTTCTTAAATTAGTTTGAGATGGTATTTCTTTGTATGAAACGCAGTTTCTAAAATGACTACCCAGATTCACGGCGGCCTCGGGGTTGATAATTAGGCTCATTTCTGCGTTGCTTGATACTACTGATGATCAAATTATAAAGCTTCCCACCAGCTAACTCTTCTTCAAAATAAAATTTTAAAACTCTGTATGATTCCGTTTCTTCGTATTTATGTATATAATTTTATTTTATATTTATTAATTGTTTTTAATTTTTTTTTTTGTCTTTTTATTTTTTAATTGTGATTTTCTGTTTTAAATTTAATTTTGTTTATTTTTAAACTTTTCAAATCTCTTTGTTTTGCACATTATATAACTATGTATAACATATATATATATATATATATATATAATATATATATATATATGTATATGTATATATATATATATGCTCATATATCTTATCTCTTTATATATATATACATATATATATATATATATATATACATATATATATATATATATGTATATGTACTTCTTTATATATGCTCTTTCTTTCTCTATGTAATATTGTATATGTGTATGCTGCTCTTCTGTGTATATATATGTAATAATAATATATGCATATGTATGTATATACATATATATATATATATATATATATGTATATATATATATATATATATATAATATACATATATAATAATAACCATATGTATATATATCTTTCTCTATATATATATATATATATATATGTAATGATGAGTAATAATATATATATGTATATATATATATATATATAATATTATTGTATAATAACCAACAATATTGTATATATATATACATATATAACCTTATAACCATATATATATATACATACTTCATATATATATATAATAATATATATAATAATAATAACCATATGTATATGTAATAATAATATGTATAGCATATATATATAACTAAAGCATTCTTTGTCGACTATTTGCTTCTTCCTCATTTTGGCTTGAAGTTGAAGAAGTTCTGATTAATGTTAATAGATAAAATCTTTAAAAACATGCCCTTTCTAAGTGAACGCCAAAAGTAACTTTGTGCAGAAATTTAATTCAAGACTTAAGAATAAGTTAATTATAAATTAAATTGAATTTTGATTACCTACCACTGGCGCCACCTGATTGTGAGAGTTTAAAATCTGAGATCTCAGT
>BGPR01026663.1:10329-21351 GCA_013235015.1 Araneus ventricosus | reverse complement strand
CTCCACCTGGTAAAGTGATTGGTGTTTTGCAAGATCCTTTGGTAACAGATATTTTAAATAAGAAAATACAAATATTAGAATTTATAGTTATCACAGTTAAAAAATTGTTTCTAATTTTTTATTGAAAATTCCTATATTTTTCTGTACTTGTGCTGCTATTATTGTATTTAGACTGCAAATTGTGATGTAGTTTTACAATTTTTGTGTCTTGAATGTACATGTTTATGACTGTGTCATTGTATATTTTAACTATATCTTCTTTAACTATCACGGTATTTTGTACCTATGTCATTGTTTTTTTTAATTTGCTTTGTTTTGTACTATTGTTAATTTTGTCATATTACTATTTGTAAATAGAAAAATAAAATGTTTTTTGTTACATTTTGATTTGTTATTTTGTTGCTAAAAATATCCCAACCTAAAGCTCTTTTAAAAATTACTTATTACTATAAAATTTACTGTGAGGGAAGTCAGGGAATTTTATCGATCTGGAAAAATTGGGGAAATTAATAATTATTTGTTTCTTGAGTTATTATCTATAAATTAGTATCTTATATCTAGCATTATTTGTAACAGTAAATGGAATTTAAAAAACTTATATTCATTTATAAAAGCATAAGGTTTTGATTGGAGCAATTAATCTATGATTTGTTAAAGAATAAAGATTTGAAGTAATATTTTGGCAGTTACTCTTGTTTAAATCTTTGCTAAAATATATATTGGGTACGTATTTATTTTTCTTTTCAATTCAAATTTATAATTTTCTATTATTTGGGTACGTATACTATTTTTATATTTATGCTGCAACATGTTATTCTGGTACCCATGCAAAGAGCACTAATTACTTATTGAACTGTTTTAAAGTTTTGAGCAAAAATCACAATAACCTGTACTGTTAATATAATTTAACTTGTGTTGCAAAGAGTAGTTTTAATGTTTCTTAGAATTCTTAAGCAGTTTTAGAAGCAAAGTATTTTGTTGAAATTTCCAGTATTTTTTACATATAAGAAATGTAATATACTGTTTTAATAGATTTTTTTAGGAAGTTCATTCCATTTTTTAAAAATTAAATTTCATAAAAACATTTGATTTTTTTTTCATATTAAATAATTGGTAAAAGTGTTTAATAATATATATTGTACACACACAGTAATTCTGAGAAGGGAGAAATCCAGAAAACTAATATAATTAGTAGCCATAAATCAGGGAAATGTTGTAAGTTTAGTCAGGGAAATTTTTTTCACAGTTTCTGTAGCCACCCTGTTTCAGTAAATGTTACTGTAATATTTACTGGATTTCAGTAAAATGTTACTGTAAAGTAGACTGAGGTTAAGTATATATTAACGTAAAATTTACACTTAAAAACGCTGTATGATATGCAGTAGAAACCTATAATTGTAGTAAAAGTTCCTGTAAAAATAGCAATACATATTACCTTAGAATTTGTGATAAAATTTACTGTAAATCGGTTAATGTTACTGTAAAATTTACAGTACACTTTAATTTTTTTCTACTGTAAAATTTTACGGTAAAAATTGAATTTTACAGTAAAAAGTACTGGCACCCTGATTGCCAGTACTTTTTACTGTAAATTTACAGTAATTTGTTTTACAGTGCAGGTTTATACATATAGGTGTTCGTACCGCAAGTAATGTATCTAAATTTAATAGGCTGTTTATGGAACTTAGGATAGATGACAATATACGGAAGATTGTTATTTACATTGTGGCATCCAATTTTTTTGTTTAAGGCTGAGATACTTTTCTTAATAGTGATGATATTGGATTTACACTGTTTAAAGGTTTCTGAAGATTTTAGTTCCGTATCTAATAGTTCAAGATAAAATTTCTTACATATTAATGCGTAGTTGCCGGCTGCCTTGTCAATAGGGGTTATAATGAAATGTTGTTGCAGAGTTTCGATGCTTTCCTTTATACTTCGGAATTTGTAGGTTTCATTTCTTGCATTGATTAGTCTGTAATTGCTTAATACGAAGTGTTTAAAGTTGAAATACATATTCCATTTCCATTCGGTGAAAAACTGCACTGGTGTGTCAAATTTATGAGCAACTTTTAGGCAAAAATTATCAAGATCATTGAGAAAATTTTTAGAATGTGTTTTAAAGAAATTTTGAAAATAGGACGAAATTTGGTACCTTTATTCATTATCGACATTAATTCTTCGCTTTCTATATTATCAAGGTTGCCAGTAAGGATGTGTTTATGAAAAGGATCCACATAATTTTTATATTTTTCTTCATTCCAATGACATGGAACATTGATTCTATTCATTTCTATATTTTTACAGAAAGAATTATAATTGAAGACCTTTCTTCCAAATGTTGTGTCATATTTAAGGCATTTATGTATTTCAATATTTTTTATTGGGAATAAGTTAGAATTTTCTTTAAGTGCAGAGTTTAATTTAAATTTATCGAATATTGGATTTTTGAAGTTAATTGTCATATATAAAATGGTTTGATCTGACTTTTTCTTATGAAGCTTTGCAATCTTTGCTTTAAATAGATCATTGAAGAGAAGAAGAAAGTGTTGATTATCAGTTCTGTAAGTATGTAGAATATATTCAAAAATATGGCATAGTTTTTTAATAGAGAAGATGAAATTTTTTACGGATTTGTATTTAAAACTTTTATTGAAATCGTTTTTAATTGTTTTTAGTTCTTGATAGAGCGAATAATTCAGTTCTTCTATTGATAATCTATTATAATTTTTCTTATTTTTACCGCTACCTCTGCAATCTCCTTTGTTTATGTTATGGCTAGTACCGAAAAGTTGTGATGCATAACAGTTGTTAAGATTGATCATTTTATTTTGAAATATGTCATTAAGTCCAAATGGGGCAATAGTTTTCAGTTTTAGCATGTAGAAGTTTTCCATTTCTAATCTTGTTTTTTTAACTGGAATAATATCTAGCACATACAGGCAAACTTTGCTGAAATCGTGCTTCTGGAAGTGATTGAATTTACGTTGAATTTTTCTTTGTTATTATAATGTTTAATATCGGAGCGATGTGAATTAATCCTAATGTTAAGGGTATTGCTGGTTTGTCCTACATATCCCATGTCACATAAACCACATTTTAGGTAGTATATCGCATTAAACATTTTGCATCCAAAATTAGTTGAAGTGTCTGAGGAAACAAGATTTGGGTCGAAAAGGGGGCATGTTTTACATCTTGAGTCACTGCATTTTCTTATTTTATAACCAATAGAAATATTTTCTTTGACATTACACGAAAAAAATGGAACAACGGGGTTACGTGATAACGATCCAAGGTAGCCCCCCGAAGCAAAAGAGTACCGAGCACTTTTCTCCTCTGAAATGAGTGAACCCATCTTGCCATCATCTGGAGATTTAAAGGGCATAGTTTCATAGATTTAAAAACCAGAAGGTAAGAAGCATAACCGAATATAGTATGCGCTAAGAGCGGCGACATCAACATTAGTGAAATAAAACAAATAAAAAACAAACATAGCAGAATTGTAAAAGCAACATATACAACAAAAACATTCAAAAAACAAAATGTCAAGAAAAAAATATCAAGAAAAAAATCTGCGGTAAGAAAAAGCCGAGAGTTCTTAAAGACAGAAAATAAACAAAAGTGGAAAATATATATAAAAGGGGAAGAAAAAATAATATACAAATATTTAACACAAACGCAACGAATGCGCAAAAATGGTGCAATTCAAGAAGATTTGTGGAAAATATATCAATGTCATGAAAGTCAAAAAATGTTGAAATAAAATATAGAGACTGTAGTAAATCGGTAAAAGCGTATAGATGCTCATCAGGGTAAGTAAAATCTATACGAACTGCTAAAAAATTAGTGAAATCATAATGTTTTCTGCGAACAGTGCTGGCATAAAGCTAAAAACACTGTCCTTTACCCCGAACATTATGATAAACCAAGAATTTGAGTGAAATACCAAATATTAGAAATAATTTTACGAACCAAAAACTGAGGTATGCAGCCAACGGGAGACGTGACAAAGGAATGAACTAAACGCGTCATGTAGGATCCGGATGTATATATATGTGTATAACGCTTTTTCCCATGTTATCTTGTGAACACGATAACTGGAGTAATTTTGATGTAAATTTAACCAGCTTGGGATATGTTGTAAGGATAGTGAAAATCTCGGTCGAGTTCGTAGATGGGCTATGCAGCTTAAAGCGGGTGGAAATGGTGGAGGGTGTAAATTTTCATTTTCCCATAATTCCTTTACAAATGAAAATAGAAAGAAAATTCAAATTAGGCGAATTATTGCCTTATCATAACGAACAATTTTTGAATTTAAACTTTTTCGATAGCTACAATTGCTTAGAAGTTATGACCTGAAAAGGGATTTTCTCACCCTTCCGCTTCTCTCCCCCTAACTTAAAGTACGATTTAACCCATGCATGTTACCCCTTGTTGGAAAGCGTTCGTCATTTGCAGTCTCCTCCATCCGCTTTCATTCTTGTAGCTCTAATCCTTATGAGAATAGAGGGCGAAATGTTCTTTTCCTTATTATTAGTAGAGACGTATATATATATAACGCTTTTGCCCATGTTATCTTGTGAACACGATAACTAGAGTAATTTTGATTAGATTTTAATCGGCGAGGGATATGCCGTAAGTTCGGTGAAAATATTGACCGAGTTTGTAGATGGGCTAAAAGGGGGTAAACAGCTAAAAGGGGGTGGAAATGGTGGGGGACTGAAAATTTCATTTTCCCATAATTCTTTACGATTGAAGATAGAATGAAAACTCAAAATAACCGAATTATTGCCTCTTTATAATAAGCAACTTTTGTATTGAAACTTTTTTGATAGCTAAAATTTTTTAGAAGTTATGAGCTAAAATGCCACTTTCAATCCCCTCCCCCATTTTATCATTTCTCCATAGCTCTGTTACGACTAAAGATAGAAAAAAATTTTCAATTAAGCGAATTATCAGCTTATGATAGCGAACAACTTTTATACTAAAAGTTTTTTGTCTGCTAGAATTGCTTATAAGTTATGAGCTGAAAAGCGATATTCAATACCCCCCCCAATTTATCATTTCCCCATAGCTTCGTTAAGATTGAAGATAAAAAGAAAATTTCAATTAGGGGAATTATCACCTTATCATAACGAACTACTTTTATATTGAAAGTTTTTTAACAGCAAGAATTAATTAGAAGTTATGAGTTCCCATCAACCGCATTCACTTTCACTTTTTATACGGTTTAATATATAATTAATTTATGATTAATTAATTTATAGTTAATAACTTTGCTAAATTTTGTTAATTATAATTATTAATTGATATACCTGGCTTTGTTCCGGATTAAAATGTTTTCATATTTAATATTTTCAATGTAAAAATTACTATTGTATAAATATTATAATACACAAATTCCTTTTCTGATCTAAAACGCTTTCAATTAAAATGAGAATATCAATTGAAAGAGACGATTTTTAAAAACATCCGTTTTCTTCATACGTTATTATTTGTTATATAGGTACATCAAATTTTGTTAACAATTACTAAAGTAAATGAAAGGTTTTAATGAATATTTTGAAACAATTAAATTAACTATTTAATTATTCATTAATTTAAAGCGTGAAAATAAATTAAGAGCTGGTCCCGATATAAATTGTTAAATCGACTACTTTTAAAATTTTCTTTTAGCATTCTTCCTTCTGGAAACAGTTCTTCGTATTATTTTTGATCAACTAGAATATTGTTACGAATTCAGTTTAAAATTAATTTTGAAAAAAATATTAAAATGAGAGAAACACATTTATGGAAATGAAAGACATCGCGGAAAAACTCCTTGCTTAATTTTTAATTAAGTGAAATTTTAAGCATCTTTTAGGCTTTGAAAAGTTCAAGGTGACCTTTCTCTTTTCTTAAATAAAAAGTTTGAAAAGTTCGATTCAAATCAGTCCAGAGGTTTAGGAGGAGATGTGGAACATACATACATAGCCACAGTGACTTTTATTTAAATTAATATAATTATTAGATAATTATAAGATAAAAATTACTGGCATATAGTATGAGCCATGAAAAAGGTTTCAGTGAAGTTTTGTAACAATTAATTTTTAACTTTAATTAAGTAAATAGTTAATTTTAATTAATCAATTAATTTTAATAGTTAATTTGATAATAGTTTTTTTGACAGAATACTTTAATTTGATATTTAACTAAACATTTTATTTGTTTAATAAAATTAATATAAAGTAGCCAAAAACGATAGATATATAAATAGGAGTTTCCTTTATCCTTTTTACTATTGAAAAATATCTCCTTAAGTTTAAAATTGTTTTGGGATTTTCTGCCTCGGTATTTGGTTTTCACCGTCGATGGAGATTTAAATTTATTGTTGAAATTGGATGCATTCATATCCTGTGCTTTAAAAACACGTATTAAATTTGCCACACACAATGTTTAATAATTTTTTTCTCGTATATGTTAAGAATTTAGCGACTATTATATCTGTAACCAGGGAGTTCTCTAAATGAGCCCATTTTAGTAGTATTTAAGTGTTTCCATGTCATGTGATTTTACCATATGACAAAGTAATGTTCGCACAATTATATTGTAACCTAGATTAAATAAATTAATTTTTAAATCTAGAGTCTTTCTTCATTCGTGCCAAGAGTCAATTTCTTGTTACTGTTTCAGATAGGCTGGCTTAATGTTAACTAGGAGATATTTGCACTGCTGAGATGTTTATTTCTTTATGACTCCTACTGTTGAATGATTATGTGTTGAGATATAAAAAAATTGACCAATGTACTGACCAATAAATCTATCATAACTTTTTGGAATGAAAAAGGGAATGATAAAACCTTGATATAGCAAAAAATTAAATGACATGAAAACAGAATCACAGCGTAAATATTGCAATGTGTAGAAACAATGAAGTCATTGGCTATGTCTGTATTGATCAACATGTAATATTTCATTACTTTTGTAACTTTAACGTAAATGAATCTACCTTTGCCTTCAAGCTTGCCGAAAAGGGATTTTTAAAATTTTTTTTATATTTATGTATTTGTTAGTTTATTTGCCAATAAGGCATTTGGCAGCTGTTAACAAAGTACTTAAGGATTTAGTTAAGTTATATTAACTTTATATAATGTTTTAAATTTTGTGACGGATCTCATAATTTTGAACCGTGTTCAGATGACGAGGACTACACCTGAGCTGGCACCTTCCTGTTCAAGCTTTTTTATTACACATGCAAGGGGAAACTTTTGACCCACGTCATATTTTACGCACACCAGGTTCACAAGCACGGCAGAACTTCAGAAGAATCGGGTTTTGAACCTTCACCACTCATGCTCCGAAGCCTTCCCACTAGAACACCGCGTCCCTAGAGGAAGGACGACAAATATGGAATAGGTCAGTTTATGTATGTATGTATGTATATATGTATGTATGTGAGGCTATCTTATCACGAACCGCTGAACGGAGAAGCGCGCGGAAAGTACCAAAAGATGAGGAATAATCCAAGGAATCCATTTTGGCCATTTAAATTCCGAAATTTTAATTAGTGAAAAAGATATTAATTAAAAACTAATTTACAACAATACTTTTAATTGTTTCAGCGCAATTCAAACCGTTTTCAATGTTTAAACAAATATTTAATTGCGTGTTTCTGTTTCATTGTTGAAAGCAGCAATAATGCAATATGGATTCTGCAACAATGCAATATGGATGGAGTTGTGTGCTGGTTTTGTTAATTGATACAAGGAAACAGAGATATCTAAATCGTTCAAATAGGGTTTTTACTAAAAATGTTTTTTTCCGAGACATTTAACTTTGAGAGTGCATCTTGCTTCATGCATTTATAAATTGGACGCGGGAATATGAAAAACTATGTATCCCCAGCAACGATGGTTTATCTAAGCGTTTGTGTCACATGACCTCACTTCTTCTCTCTGCCAGGGAATGCCGCATTATTCGAGATAGCCGTGCAAGGCAGGGCCATGCAGCTAGTACTCTGTTAAGTGCTGCAACTTAGTACAAACAATGCAAAGTTTTCTATTGCACCTCCATTACGTTAGTGTTGCCTGTGCTGTTATAGCTGTAACCATGTTTTTACGACATTTTTGGGGTTTTTTGGAAAGTTTAAATTTCTGCAAGTCATCTTATCCTTATTATTTTCGCTTTTAACTTTTATTTCTTGGTTTATGATGCTTATGTGGGCTAACAGGGCACATTTTGATGTTTATTTTCGTCTATCATCCTTCCGTATTTAATGGATCTTTATTTTAAATCTTCCAAAAGAAATGTCCAGTAGGCGATAAATATGGAATGCCAGTAGAGTGACAAATATGGAATATCAGCAGGGTGACAAATATGGAATACCAGTAGGGTGACGAATATGGAATACCAGTACGGTGACAAATATGGAATACCAGTAGGGTGACAAATATGGAATATCAGTAGGGTGACAAATATGGAATACCAGTATGGTGACAAATATGGAATAGTCTATATATATAAAAGAGGAAAGTATGTGTGTGTGTTTTTTTGTTTGTTTTTTGGTTCTTTATGCACGCCCACATTGCTGGACTTACGGCAAGCATATTTGGCGCATTGAAGGATTAGCACAAGAGGGAGCTTACGCCGTTTATTATTCTAAAATTATATTTCAAATTATTAAATTTTTATTTTTTAAAAATTCGAATTAGATTTTTATTTACTTAATTAAATAACGAAAATTAATATATTTTAAGATTTTTTCGCCAATAACTTCTGAAATACTTCTCATGCGAAAATTATTATTATACTACCTTAAAGAGCAAAACGTTATCTTTTTAATGATGCAAATTTTATTGTTGCACAATTTTTTCTCTAACTGTAATTAACGCTTCAAAATTCATTTTAAACGCAATTTGTAACAGTGTTTTCTATTGTTATAAAATAAAATTTATTGTTTCATCAAATCCTTTATTCAAGTGTTTTTAGCAGTGTTACAGTAAAGAAAATATTGTTTTCTTTTGACATTGACTTCAATGTAAATTTCTTACTTCTGCTGTTATATTTCGTAGCATGCACTTAAATTTCGTTTTTATTTTGCAGCTTTTAAATATGCCCCCAAATATCCAGTGACGTTAGTTAGTTACTACTCGATTTTTCGTTTAAATTTCACAATGATCCTAATCAGCAGCGTAGCGACCGGGGAGTAAGGGAAGTATAACTGCCGCAGATGCCAGTTTTAGGGCGCCATAGAGACAAAACATTACAGCATTTAAGCCTGTTCTTAAAGCAAATTATGATTATTTTGCGTAAAAATAATACTCCCATGGGCTAAGAAATTGACGACTGGTGTAAAAGAATCATATTTCCTGTGCGCCACTTACCCTCGGTGAGTCACAATGTAAAGTCATTAAAAGTTAACCGAGTCCCATTCCTACCGAAGGAAGAGGTCATATGGAGAAAATGAAGGAATGGTTCTTCCGGTCAGGCACACAAAGACCCAAAAGGGGAATGCTTCTTCCCGTCCGGTGCACAAACACCAGAAAGAAGAGAATAGACAGCCCTAAAAAGCATGATATGAAGTATTTCTGTTGTCTCCGTAGCAATGACGGGGATGGGAGGATGGAAATCCAAGGGTTATCAGACTTGTTTGAGGTGGTTCAAAGTACGGGGACAAAAGGAAGTGGTCAGTTTAGCTGCTGGCCGAGGGGTCAGAGACACAGGAGACGACAACAGAAAATAAACGAAAGACGTTGCAGTGAAAAACTATTTAATTAAGCTTAAAGTGTTATACGAACTTAGACTTGAAAATATTTCTACCCTGAGTGATGCTGGGTGTCTAAGCTAGTATTCTATATTTGTAAACTATTTGCTAAAATACACTGAAGAATGGGCTCACACAGAATATGTTTCTTACTCTAGTGGAAGTTACGTGTGCGATTTTTTCAAAAATTACAAAAAATGTTTTGTAAAGATTAGAAAATTTTTTGTAAAAATTAGAGGAATTTTCGTTTGTGTTGTATAGATTAATATTTATATGTAATATTTTTTTCATCTGAAGTGTTCCTTTAATTAAGCGCATTATATATTGTATTACTTTTCTATTAATAAAAAACTTAATTCCCCCCCCCCCTCCATTTTTTCCCATTCCTATTAAATATTTTTAGGTATTCCATATTTTTCACCCATTTAGTTATTTCAGAATTTTAACCTAAACAGATATGTTTTTAAATATTGTTTTTTTTCTTTATTTAAAAAGAAAATATTTTGTGTACATTTAGTTAACAGTTCATTGATATATATTACAATGCAGTTTACATAAATCAACATTTCTAGTTATAAAAATTTTACCAAATGTAAATGGTATTCCATATTTATCTCCTTTACCTCTATTATAAGACCAAAAACCCTTAGGTTTAAATGAAAAATATGGCGAATGATGATTAGCTACAGTCAATCTCTGGCAGAGAGAACCCGGATATAACGAGTCCACGGTGAAAACGAGTTCGAATTTTTGACGATTACAATACTTTCTCTTTGTATACTTCGTATACCAGAAAGTAACAATAGAACAGTATCAAAAAGTGTCAATAACCAATGAAATTTTACTAGCAACCAAAGAAATAAATTTAAAAATTTCATACGAATTGAGAAGCAGAAATGAAGAATGCAAGCAATGAAACCTTTTCTATTAATTTTCTGTTGAAAAACTTAACCATGGAACAAGTACAAGATCAAAAGAATGGCAAATTAATTAATTATAGGGGAAGAAGTTACTTTTTTGAAAAAAAAATCAGTATATGTATATATTAATAGATAGTATTAAATAACAATCCTAGGAGCAGATTACTCGTGTTGGGGCTCTCTGGCATAAAAACTCTTGAGTACTTTCCTAAGATATCACGCATATGTACTTATACATTTCGACCTGTAGGGGACATTTTAAAATGATACAATTTCGCACAATTTTAATCATGGTAACTTTTTTATTAATAATAATTGCTATATTATTTAGTTTTTTAATATTTTGATTAGTTTTTCTTG
>BGPR01026662.1:0-21351 GCA_013235015.1 Araneus ventricosus | reverse complement strand
ATATTTACTTCGTTGAAACATTGCTATAGGTTTCAGTAAGCAGAGGGATTCATTAACGATATGAGCATATTGCTTCAACCGGACGTTTATTATAAGCAGAAAGAATGTGGGAAGTCTCTTGCTCTAAAAGGTTTCCTTTTCCCAGTTTCTCCCATAGCATAATATAGAAAATGGATTTGGAATCCTCAAGCCTGCTCTTTTTGAAGATCATTCAGGCAGTATAAACTGTCTGCTATTTAGACTGGGAGATGCTAATGCCTCATTGAGGAAAGAAACACTTTTATTTTGTATTATTTGGTATTAAAGAAGAACTTTAAGAGAATTCTGTCATCAATCATCAATTCTGCATACAAAGGAAAAATTGGGAAGTTTTCTGGAAAAATGGCTTAAACATCTTTTCGTTTTAAGAATTCTAGGTGACACGTCGTTGTCATGGCCTGGCAAATTTAATTGGGAGGAGAAAGTTACTAGAATTCATTTTTTGAATTATTCAGAGCCTTATGAAGTCAGGACACCTGCCTCGAACTTACTTTGACGAAATTTTGCATTTGAAGAAACGTTATGGCACTTTATAAATGTTCTTAAAGTATTATTTCCATTGCAGATTCATGGAAGTGGTAAGGAAACAAGGTTTATATTAACCTCTTAGTTTAAGGTTTCTTAACATCTGCCACTTTTCAGAGAATTTATGAGAAATTAAAATATATTTTTTTTCTAAATGTAAAAAGGTCTAATAATGTCAATAAAGGCTGTAATATAATGACCAAGGAACTAAAGTGAAACAAAGATTCTTCTTACCATAGACAAACAAGAGATGACATCAAAAGCCAAAAAATTTTTTTTGATTACATAAAATGCGATTAGTTGAATAGGTATCTCAATTAGGTGTTGTTCATGGATATAAACTTTTCCTGGGGATAATTTTTATAAAGGTTTCTAATTAGCAGTCATCAAGTTCACCAGGCCTAAGGCCATTCGCCTGATTGTTAGAGTGAAACATGGCTGCGTCTGCAAATCTTACTCAGTTTCATCTCAAAGTTAAATTGATGAGCTTCAGGACTGGATTCAGGAAGCTTATTGTATCTTCGTAGGATACTTAGGTCTGGGCCATCTGCATTTGAACAACTTTATATCCACCAGCCCTCATGGAGGTGTTTTGAAAGAATTTTGTTAGTATGGAGAAGGAATTTGCATCCTCAAACACGTTTTCATCTGTTGTATTAAGTAATCAAATAGGCGAAAATAAATGTTATTATAAATAGCATAGAATGTTTAGGGGATAGAATTACATACAATTTTTCAATTTATTTAGGGGTGGCTATGAAAAGGATTCTAAATTTACTAAGAGGCAAATCTCAAAGTGCAATGTTTTGTGCTCTCTATTTGTGAATGTTTTTATTATAAAATTTCACGGATTAAAAGACAGATTCTATTGCCAAATGTCATTTAAGGACACAGAAGTACATCTTCACACAGTGAATTACAGAAAACTTACTTGAAATATAGAAAAAACTTCCTTTTATCTTCCTGTCGTTCAGATGGGCGCATTTTCTCTGTTTAAATAAAGGTTTTACTTTTCTAATAATCATTTTTTTTATTTATTCCTGGACATGAATATGTGCAGTGGTACAGATTTCATGAGCGGTCTTCTTGATTTTTAATTAGCACCCAGAAGGCCAGTGCTGGCCCTGTTCTTACTGGTAACCCCAAGTCTTTAGACATTTCTATGTCGTAGTTCTTCTACGTTCATACATATTTAAAACGCAGTTGGTGGACTCTGCTCTGCTTTGGACAGAATTTATTTTGGGCTAATTTCTCGACAGATTTCTTTCCCTTCTTCCCAAGTTGGAAGGTCGTTTCAAAGTATTGGAGTGTCATTTATGGGGTTCATGGTCAGTCAAGTTCGTGAAATGGTTTCCGTCATTTATATTTAGTGCAGCTAGATAAAGGTGTCTCGTTGGTTTTATTGTTTTGGTTTTGGGTTAGTCAGGATGGTGGTGAGTTTTAGAGATTTTTTTGCTTTGCATCAAGCAGCTTCTAATAGCTGAAATTGAAATCAGTGGTTTCTGTACAGGCATTTAGAGGGGCATTTCAGTGCCTCGAAAAATCAGAAGCCTCGATCATCGGCAGTACCCAGTGCAAACTTCTCGCAGATTAGTGAGGCAATTCGGTAGGGGTATCAAAACCTATTGGACGTAAATTGTGGCAGGGTTACATTAGGTAGGGCAGGGCGACACAGTCATCAGTGGTCAGTAGCGGCCTCAAAACCTATTCCTACGCACATTGCTTAGGGCTTATCCAGTGGGAGGAGAGGTTGGGGCAATGGAGTGGTGGGAGGAGCCCTCAAGTCAGATTTTGCGCCTGGCCAAATAACCCAAGCAAAGAGTCCGCCACTGGTTGAATGTCCAAATCTTTAATTTTATTCTTGAACAATATTTCAAGATACGACAACTGTGGATGCTCACTAGAAAGGGAGGCAGTAAACACAGGTTCTGATCTGCTCGAAACAATTTCTTTTCACATTACAAATGATACAGTCGTGAGGCAAGCAAGAATTCAAAAAAAATCCGTAGTAGATATTTCAGTACCCACACAGCAAAATAATAACCAGATTTTCCAAATTATTATTTATTTATTTCTCACTTTTATCTCATTAACATATTCTAATGATCTGAGTTTTAATTTGAAATAAATATTTTAATAATTCTTGTCTTGTCTCTTCTTGTTTTCTTCTGCTTCAGATACTCTAGTTAAAGAAAAGACATTAAGCAAAATGTCAGTTTACAGTATGCTAAAGACCCGTCCTTAGCATGCAGAAACTAGTCGATCTGCAGTGAGGACAAAATAACACGGGAACTGCATGTATCTAATGAAGCCATTTACTAGTCCCTTGGGACCTCTGCCTGCGAGAAATCTACATAAAATGTTGAGAGGAATTGAGATCTTTTCCAAGTACCAGATTTAAATTCACATTGCAATAGTTACAGAATACAGGGCTGCCCTTCCTTTTCCCTGCACGTTCCGTAGCTGGAGGACTATCCTGAGTTTCGGCTGCACCTAGTTGAACTAAAGCAGACTCCAGGCATTTACTACAGCAGAAAACTTTCGCGACTGCAGAAACTTTGAAATGGTAAGAAAGAATTTTATTGAAATTTTTTATTTATCATTAATTAAAGATTTTGTTATTGAAGTAAATTAAATCAATAAAACTTTTAATAAATTCTAATTAATACGACAAGTTTATTTTATAGATTCGCGATAAAGTGTTAATAAAACTTTTAATAAATTTATTAGTATTCAGTTCATAATTTTATAATTAATGATAATTATTAATTAAATGATAAATTAAATTAATAGTTTTATCATTAAATATCTTCAAGTAATGATAGAAATTAATAATTAATTAATATTAAATAATTAGTTATTTATCGGCTGTGTGCTATTCAAAATTTGTAGCACTTTAATCTGAATGAGAGGCGTTTTGTGACCAAGTAGATTTTCGATAATTTTTAGGTTCTAAATGGTGTTGAAACAGGTTACTAAAAACAAATTGGATATGCATCTGCAGAGCAGTGGAAGGATTCACGACTACACAAGATACCGTAAACACCCCAGAGCCGCCACTGGGCACTGGCAATTAATGGCATTTTAATCATGGATATTTTCAAAACGAAAGTGTTGTTTTTATAGGGATAGTCAGATATACTGCAAAGCTAACTGTTTCATATAAAGTAAGGTGCTCCTTCAGGAAGCCAAGAAAGAATAAATAAGTAAAAGCTGGTTTAGAATTCCTTTATTCAAAGTCTAGAGAATTTTTTAAAGGCCTCAATTGCAGTTCTGGGTAGGTAAGATATTAATTGACTTTGAGACCTTTTCTGGTATAATTGAGTTTAGGTTTTGGTTTTAACTTTTATTTACTGTATTTTTTATATAGACAATTTACAGAACTGAAGTTTATTTGCAGTCAGTACGTACAGGCACCTGGAATCAGTGCTGAGGATAATTCATTATGGGACTGCAGGAACCAGGAAGCATCATCCAAACAGATGGACAGAGTTCAGTTGGTTTAAGAGACTGATGAAGGGCCATGTCTTGACTGACCATTATTTACAAGTTTTTAGAAGATTAAGGGGATTTTGTACGATTTGGCACTTGAAGTTCCACACTCAATCTCCAATATAACGCAAGCGTCCTTACTATTTATTCCATGCGCTCAGCAATGGAGGAAACGAAATTTTCTGCGGAAAACAAGCTTCTTCACCGAGATAAGTCTCCTGCCCAGAGTTCAATACGGTTTCATTTAACAGGGATTTCTATGTTTGAGCACTTGTATTAAACTGATCTAGCCCCATAAGATTTCTTTTTATTTACTAAGGGGAAGCCAGAACTAAAAGAAACTAGATAAGAGACTGTGAATATAGTGAAAGCAAAAGCGACGGAGGTGATGAAGGAGACTTCAGGAAATGACCTGAAGCACTCATCCGGTATTTGGAAAATTCAAATGGAGCCGTATAAGTATCTACGATGTGAGTATAATAAAAGAGATAGCTTTAAAATTGTAAAAATTTTAAAAAATTCTTAAGAGTCTCAGTCAAATTATTTTTAGTGACACCTTGTATGGTATGCGTAAAATGCATGGAGTAGTTTTACAGTTAAAACTAAATTATATGAATTTTGGAACTTTGAAGAGTTGGGTCGTTTGTAAAAATTTATTTTCATGTATCAATAAAAGTTCTCGGAAAAGTTAACGAAAAACGTCCTTGATCCTTTAAAACGCTCTGAACCCTTTAAAGCGTCCCGAACCCCTTAAAGCGCCCTGAACTATTCAAGTATACTTCCAATTCAGGATCTTAGATATCTCTAAAGCCCATTAAACACACAGAGAGGACTTATGAATCCCAAATGTTAAATGGGGAAAATGTCATACCAGTTCATGTACGCTTCTAACGTTTTTCGAGAAAAAGCTGAGACATGGATTGCCAATCTTTAGTAAATTCTTTTGCGTATAATAATTGAAATTTTAGAAATATTTCTTAGAAAGTAATTTCAAACATACACTCATGTCCATAAATTTAGGATAATTCAGAATCACGCAGAAATTGAACTCTAAAATAAAAATTTCACCTGTAGAATTATCACACACATCTTGAAGAAGAATATGCAAATTACAGGAAACCACCAGATGGCGCGGATAGTACGTCACAATGACGAGAGTGTAAGAGAGGGGTATATAAGGAATGGTGGCAAAGAAGTAAAATTGTTCACAAGCGCTCTAAGAGCCTTTCAGTGCAATAACCGCATAGTTATGGCACAAAGAAAGCATTTGGATGATTTTTTACGTGGTAGAATTATCGGACGACTGGAATGTGGACGTACCCAGCTGGAAGTATCCGAGGAACTTGGAATCGCCCAGAGTGTCATCTCCAGGCTTTGGCAACGATTCCAAGATGATGGTAATGTGAGTAGATGTTACAGCACAGGTCGCCCCCGAGTTACAACGCCGAATGAGGACCGGTATTTGGCAGTTACTGCCAAAAGAAACAGACGGAGCACAGCATCAGACCTGTCTCGTCAGCTCTCTTCAGCTACCGGTACGACAGTTTCAAGGCAGACCGTGTACAGACGCTTAGGGCACATTGGTCTATATGCTCGTAGGCCTGTCAGATGTGTTCCACTTACCGCAACTCACTGTCGCCTGCGATTAGCCTGGAGTAGAGAGCATGCATTGTGGACACCGCAACAGTGGTCTTGTGTGATGTTTTCCGACGAGTCCAGGTTTAGTTTGCAGTCTGACTTTCATATGGAGAGCGCCAGGTACCCGTTACCACCAAGAGAACA
This sequence comes from Araneus ventricosus, assembly GCA_013235015.1. NCBI lineage: Eukaryota > Metazoa > Arthropoda > Arachnida > Araneae > Araneidae > Araneus > Araneus ventricosus. The sequence goes on along the minus strand of BGPR01026662.1, from coordinate 15,513 downwards.
CCATTGAACGACACCGTTACGGTGGTGCAGGATGGCTCGTTTGGGGAGGAATTATTCTTGGTTCCAGAACTGACCTGCATGTTCAGAGTGTAACGATGACAGGCCACATCTATCGGGATGTCATTCTGGACAACATGTACGTTTGTTTCGGGACGCCATGGGTGCTGAATTTCTATTTATGGATGACAACGCCCGTCCTCACCGTGCAAACATTGTAGACAAATGTCTTCAATCGGAGGATATCACCCGTATGGATTGGCCAGCATACTCACCGGACTTGAATCCAATAGAGCATGTGTGGGATGTGCTTGGCCGACGAATTGCAGCTCGTCAACCCCCTCCCACCTGTCTACCGGAATTTCGGAGAGCATTGCTTGATGAGTGGTGTAATATTCCCCAAGATCAGTTTGATAATTTGATACTCAGCATACCTAGGCGTTGTAAGGCCTGCATTGCATGGTCCGGGAGACATACTCCGTATTAACCATCATACTAACCATGCTATACTGTTTTTTGTAAATAGGTTCTTTTTTGAAATTTGCTCCAGGGAGTAAAAATCGCAATTTTTATTAATTATGTCAAACATATAGCATCTGGTTTGCTCTTTACCTTTTGTTTAATAAATAGACTTTACAAATAAGTCAAATTTGTTTTGCTTCTGTCTCTTTCTTTGCCTGAACTTCATTATCCTTAATTTATGGACATGAGTGTATATATCCTTTATAAATTACGAATATGAAGTTAATGTCATAAGATTTGACGCGAATTATGACTTTAAAAATATTTTCGATATCCAAATACACTTTTGCAAAGAGCGATAATTTGATCCGATTTTACTAAGAGCAGATAAAGTAAAGATTTTTAGTTGAAATTCAAAACTTTCTTTGTGTTATCGCAAAATTTGTTTATCAACAAAACTTTTATCAAATTTTTAAATGTTTGTATCAGGTTTTTTTTCAGAATGTTCATCAAATGAGCTATCATATTTCTTTGACGAAATTTAAGAACCCCTTTTCATTTTTGCATCATTATCATTCTTTATATTCTAATTTTATCAAATGCGGAAAGGTGCGGAAACGTCGTGTGACATTTGCTGCATTTGATCGAAAATGATTTCTCAAACTTTTCTTGAATCTACCACTTTGCCGCAGCTAATTTTACTACATTCTTCTGTTTGCAAAAATTGTAAATTTAAAAAAAAATAAATTATTGAAAATGGGTTTCCCAATAGGAATGCTTTCACCATTCAAAATGCTTGGCTAATTCCTATGCTTTTTTTCGTTGTTTACATCCCATAAAATATCTCTGGCAATCCAATCTGAATCTCCAATTTCAAAGAATGGTTAATGTGGTAAAGATTTTATTGTAATTAAAGAATGCACAACTGCACATTAATGTTAACCCCTTCGGCCCTGGCATCCTAGTGTTAGGACACACATTTATATTACTCTAGATTCCACATTCTAAAGAATTTCAACTTCAGAACCCTTGCTCCTACTAATTATGCCTTTAAGAAAAGGAAGATTCATTCACTTCTGCTCAATTGTTGGCAGCATAGCGGTAAAAGAGAAAATAATGGCGGTCTATGACCATCTGCAGTCAAAGCACAAGAGCAAGTTTAATTAGTCCTCAAAAAAGATTATTATATTTAATCCTCTGCTTTTGAAAAATTCCTTAATATAAATCGCACATTTTCTGTCTAATTCAGTGCTTTTAACTTAAAAAAAATGATAAATTGCCCTACAAATGAGAATCAAACATTTGTTCTACTATTAGGACATCAGGCCTTAGAGCAGACAGCATGAATTTTTATACTTAATATGCTTTTAGAACACCAGGTTGCTATAGTTCCCAACCTTTTTATTTCTTTAACAGATGTATATTAAGGATATTTTGCAGTTGTTATTAAATTATTAACCGTAAAAATTGATGCAAAGTTGAAAACAGATGGACGATGCATTTCAGATAAATAAGCTACAGAAGTTGGCAAAATCGTTGTCGTGAAATGGCAAGGCAATTGTACAGACGTAGACTTAGCAAAAAAGATGTCACTTTTATTGAAGTTTCCAGACTTGAAATTGTGAAGTTTTAGACTAAAAGTAGGGGGGAGTGGACAAGCATGATTTAATAATGCCATTGCACCAAACGTCTAAAAGAAGCAGAAAATGAATCCTTTGCATCATCTTTCTTTATTTCAATATATATCTTTATTTCTATAATAAATTCTTAGTCATGGTACAAAACAGATTCAAATTGTTCTGGAATTCCTCAGAAAAATTAAATAGGCTTACTGGACTTCACATTTCAATTAGAACAAGCTCTCTCTTTTTCAAATCAGTCAGCCGCCAAACTCGGACTTCCATCAGGCAATAGTTCTGTTGTACCACCTCCAAAGAAAATGTTAAATCTATTACTCAGTGATATAGAAACAAGTCACTTTTGTAATAGAATATAGGCTCGGAAAAGGGAGTCTGTCAGAAAGGGTTATTTGTCAGTGAATGAAGTAAAATTAAACGACGAACCTAATAAAACGCACAGTACTGATTGAATGGAATATAAATTTTCAATAGTACAGCACTCCAGTTGCATTAATAAAAACATGCGAAGTGTGTATCGCTTGAAACATCACTTCCTTTAAAACTTTAAAATATTAAAACTTTATTTTTCTTATATAGGATACACAAGTGTAAAAAATTTCGAAATGCTGGCCAATCAAGAAGTGAGTGAGAAATCCATTACAAAATAAATTGCATATTTAACAGCTTTAAACCAAGTTAAGTGTAATAAAAGTATGTAATAATTTTCATAAAAGTGAAAGAGATCATATGATTTATTCTTTAAATATGAAGTAAATTTCTTTTTTTTCGGAGATGCAATCTAATTAAGGGAATAAAGAAACTGCCCATAAAAAATAAAAATAAAAAAATTCTTAGCTTTCTAAGATTCACGCTTTTGAGAATTAATCATCTTTGACATAATATAACTGGCACTAACAATCTATATAATTAAATGCACAAACTAACAATTGTTGTTTGCTTTTTGAAGTGAGTATATGTTATTTCGTGTATGTGCTGCATTTTGAAAAAAAGTGCATTCGTGGGCACACATCTTAAGATCAAGTTATTTCTCAATTTAAAAATGTACAAATTTTCACATGTATATTATTTTATAAAAAACCTAATGACAGATTTAGAACACAAATTGCATTTATTCACAGCATAAAGCTGTTAAATTGGGAGAAATTATGATAGTAAAATTTACTGTACAAACTAGTTTATTTATATATAAAAATAATACATCGTATTAATATTGACGTGATCAGTGTTTATGTCATAAATTCAATTAATAAAATTATTATTATTGAAATACGATGTTATATAGATAATTATGCATTTTTTCTGATAGAAATGACATTATAGCACAAAAAAGCATTCTCAAGTGAAGAAAATCCCAATTAAAGAGGTAAAAATGTCTGCCAGGAGAGGGACTCGAACCCCCGACGCACTCGGCGAATCAGATGATCAGAAATCACTGATGTCTAACACACACATTAAGCATCTCATGACACACAATACGTTTTAAATTATTTGCACTAAACCTAATTTTTCAAGCACGGATATTTACAGCAATCGAAGCCAGTTTTGTTCCCCAGACTAGACATTACACTCAACAGGCTGTGCGATAGACATTGCACTCGACGGGTTTTGTGATAGACAATGCACTCAAGAGGCTGCTCATTAGACATCAATGAGTTTCACAGATCCGATGCCATAGCCACTCGGCCATCCTGGACATGCAACGTTGACAAACTTTGATCATGAATACAATCCCCTTACATTTTACCTCGTTCCTACGACAAGTTGTTACTGAATTGTCTGATGCATTTATACAACAGATTAAATTAGTTGAATTTGGAAGTACTAGAATTAATCGTATCTGTTTTATATCTATATTATTCCACATTCCATCTAACATTCCAGAATAAATGAATTCTAAACAGTTATTTAAAACGTATTTTTATTAGTGTACTGAAAATTTAGAGTTTGCTTTTTTTAATATTTCTAAATTTTAATTTTAATTTATAATTCATTATAATACATATTATGGAATCCCATAAATTTTCCTTCTCAAATTCGCTACCAGGTTGCGTTACTCCTATGAAAACAAAATCTAATTAAATTAATCAAATAACTGATAATTAATCACTTACTTTTAAGTACTCCAAACGTTTGTTTTTGATGCTGAGAACAAAAGTTTTTCCTGAATCTCTATTAGCAAGTACAGTTTTTTGGAATTTCATAAGTGCCTTGTTTCATGAGACTTTCAGTTATGATCATGTTCTGCGTCTGATACACATGATTAAAAATGTAACATAATATATCCGGCAGAAATTATTGCTTGCATTTTTATGAGTCTCTTTCATTTCATGATTCATTAGTTTTAAAAAAAATCGGAAGAACTCTCTGGACTTTGATGACCAAGCATTTACCTACCATTCATCTGAATGGTCGAGCCACTCCAACTCCCCTCGAGCAAGTACAAGTATTTTCGTTCTGAAGGTGGGAATATAAGAAAACCTTCAGACGACGAACCTGAAGCCTTTGGCCGTATGAACAGGTATTTAGTTATAACAATCAGTATAAACCATAAGAATTGAAAAGCAAAGCAGTGCTCGAATTTTGCAATCACTTTCGTTTATGGTTCTTAAAATAGATTATAATGAAGTTTGATTAAATAAGTATGATATAAATACAATCACCTTATATTTCTAAAACATAAATCAATCCACGCGGACTAACTTTTTCACTAACATTTCAAAGAACTGAATGAGTGCTATCACAGTAGATTTTTAAATATTCTTAAATTATTTCTGTCGAAGCTCTGACTGATTGGGAAGTTGGGTTGCACTCAAATACTTTCTCCTGTGTTGAATCAGTTCGGGAAAAAAGTTCCGATTTTGCTATTTGCATTTTTAGGTTTGAGCCGCCTCAAACTAAAATAAGAAAGGTAAGCGATGCTGCAGCAAAAATCTTTATTTTCAGATTCTTATAGCATCCCGTTTGGAAAACATTCCCCGAAAGGTCCATTCATGATAGAATCAATGTATATGACAATTTTTCTTTCAGATACATCTTAAATACATTTTAGTTGCAGTTCCGAGTGGTAGTGGTATTTCGGATACTTTTTCTGAATTAATGCAATAAAAGTTACTTAATGATTTTTTCAAATGAAAAGGGAGCATTAATAATACAGAAAAAGATTTTTCAGAGCTTGAAGTATATCCCTGGTGTCAAAATGTCTGTACCATTTATATTAGTTCAAAAAATATGTTCGTATCTCCATGTTCGAAAAAGTACAAAGAAAAGAAGCATTAATCAATAATACATTAAAAAATTCAAATAATGTAATGAATGAATTTTTTCTGAAATCCTTTATTCACGGTAATATCCATATTTTTCTGTTTACGAATGTTCATTAATACAAATGAGAAATTCCAGGGAGTTAATTATCAAGTCCATAAAAGATTTATGTGCTCTCGGCTCCGCTTAGAGATCATAATATAGAATATCTTTTATTCGATTAATCCTTAATTTTCAATAACGAATTTGTTTTATCCATTTAACATATAAGAAATAAATAAATTATCAGGAAAGCCTTTAAAAGCTTTCTTAAAAGAAAAGTGGATAAATTGGTTCAGAATTCCTTGAAACTTGTAAAATGACGAGCTAAGACACATTTAACACTTATTATTTAAAATATTTTCTCAGGGTGCAGTGATATTTGTAACTAATAAAATAAATATATTTGTAAAATTATATATTTCAAGAGTATTATTAAAATATATAAGAAAAAAATTTAAATAAACAAATCTTTTGAACATAAAAGAAATAATATAACTAAAAAATCTTTTTTCAAATATATATTTTATAAGGTAATAAATAGCATGATTTATTAAAGGGTTAGTTGGTATTCTCAGCAACAAAAACTATCATCAACTGTTCATTCCAAAGATCTTTTAAATGCGCTTCAAAAATAATACCATAAAAAGATGGACTAAAATATTGCCGATCTCATTCGGTTAAGACCTGCTGATCCATCTGGTTAAGAAAAAAAAAAATAATGAATGGCCCTACAAGGTAAGGCTATTCTTTTTTAGGTAGATTCTTTATAGGAACTCTACCAAGCATTGCAATGGTCTCCTATGACACGACTGAAAAATTTCTGCAGATCTTCACTGATCATGACCCCCCTAGAACCCAAATACCACCCTTCGTGTAAAGTTTATATATATATATATATAGGTATATATATATATTATATGTATAATGCTTTTCTTCCCATGTTATCTTTGTAATCGAGTAATCGAGTAATCTTTGATTAAATTTAACCAGTCTTGGTATGTTGTAAGGATAGGAAGTCTGGTCGAGTCTTAGATGGCTATCCAGCTAAAGGGTGGAAATTGTGGGGGGTTAACTTATTTCCCATAAGTTCCTTTACAATGAAAATAGAAAGAATTAAGGATAGGGGAATTTTTCTGCCTTATCATAACGAACAAGTTCGAATTTAAACTTTTGATAGCTACAATTGCTTATAGTATCATCCGAAAAGCTGATTATTCACCCCTTCCCCTTCCCCCGTAACTTAAAGTAATGTTTTAACCTAAGCATTTACCCGTTGGAAAGCCTCGTCATTTGCAGCTCTTCCACCCCTCTTAAGTTCCTTGTAGTCAACATTTATGAGAATAGGAGGGCAAAATGTTCTTTCCACATGCTATACTTGTAGAGAAGTATGTGCATAAATGCTTTGCCCAAAATATTTTAAAACACGATAACCTGAGTACCTTTGACTAGATTTTAACTATGACGGATATGCTACAAGGACGGTGAAAATCTCGGCCGAGTTCACAGATGGGCTAACTAGCTCAAGCAAAGGGGGTGGAAATGGTGGGGGACTGAAAATTTCATATTCCCATAATTCCCTTACGATTCAAGATAGAAAGAAAATTCAAATTAGGCGAATTATTACCTTATCACAACAAACAACTTTTGTATTGAAACTTTTTTGATAGCCACAATTTCTTAGAAGTTATGAGCTAAAAAGCCATTTTCAATCCCCTCCTCAACTTATCATTTCCCCATAGCTCTGTTACGACTAAAGATAGAAAAAAATTTTCAATTAAGCGAATTATCACCTTATGATAACGAACAACTTTTAGTATAAAAGTTTTTTGTCTGCTAGAATTGCTTATAAGTTATGAGCTGAAAAGCGATATTCAATACCCCCCCCAATTTATCTTTTCCCCATAGCTTCGTTATGATTGAAGTAAAAAGAAAATTTCAATTAGGGGTATTATCACCTTATCATAACAAACTACTTTTATACTGAAAGTTTTTTGACAGCAAGAATTACTTAAAAGTTATGAGTTCCCATTAACCGCATTCACTTTCACTTTTTGTACGGTATAATATATAATTAATTTATGACTAATTAATTTATAGTTAATATCTTTGTTAAATTTTGTTAATTATAACTGTTAATTGATATACCTGGCTTTGCTACGGATTAAAATGTTTTCATGTTTAATATTTTCAATGTAAAAATTACTATTGTATAAATATCATACACAAATTCCTCTTCTGATCTAAAACGCTTTCAATTAAAATGAGAATATCAATTGAACCAGACGATTTTTAAAAACATCCGTTTTCTTCGTTATATAGGTACTTCAAATTTTGTTAACAATTACTAAAGTCAATGAAAGGTTTTAATGAATATTTTGAAACAATTAAATTAACTATTTAATTATTCATTAATTTAAAGCGAGAAAATAAATCAATAGCTGGTCCCGATATAAATTGTTAAATCGTCTACTTTTAAAATTTTCTTTTAGCATTCTTCTTTCTGGAAACATTTCTTCGTATTATTTTTGATCAACAAGAATATTGTTACGAATTCAGTTTAAAATTAATTTTGAAAAAAATATTAAAATGAGAGAAACAAATTTATGGAAATGAAAGACATCGAGGAAAAACGCCTTACTTAATTTTTAATTAAGTGAAATTTTAAGCATCTTTTAGGCTTTGAAAAGTTGAAGGTGACCTTTCTCTTTTCTTAAATAAAAAATTTGAAAAGTTTGATTAAAATCAGTCCAGTGGTTTAGGAAGAGATGTGGAACATACATACATAGCCACAGTGACTTTTATTTAAAATAATATAATTATTAGATAATTATAAGAAAAAGATTACTGGCATATAGTATGAGTCATGAAAAAGGTTTTAGTGAAGTTTTGTAACAATTAATTTTTAAATTTAATTAAGTAAATAGTTAATTTTAATTAATCAAATAATTTTAATAGTTAATTTGATGATAGGTTTTTTGACAGAATACTTTAATTTGATATTTAACTAAACATGGCGGGACCATGATTTGTTTAATAAAATCAATATAAAGTAGCGTAGATAGATATTTAATTAAGAGTTTCCTTTATCCTTTTTACTATTGAAAAATATCTCCTTGACTTTAAAATTGTTTGGGATTTTCTGCCTGAGTATTTAGTTTTAGTCTTGGATGGAGATTTAAATTTACTGTTCAAATTGGCTGCATTCATATCCTATGCTTTAAAAACACGTATTAAATTTGCCACACACAATGTTTAATAATTTTATTCTCTTATATGTTAAGAATTTAGTGACTATTATTTCTGTAACCAGGGAGTTCTCTAAATGAGCCCATTTTAGTAGTATTTAAGTGTTTCCATGTCATGTGATTTTACCATATGACAAAGTAATGATCGCACAATTATATTGTAACCTATATTAAATAAATTAATTTTTAAATCTAGAGTCTTTCTTCATTCGTGCCAAGAGTCAATTTCTTGTTACTGTTTCAGATCGGCTGGCTTAATGTTATCTAGGAGATATTTGTACTGCTGAGATGTTTATTTCTTTATGACTCCTACCTGTTGAATGATTATGTGTTGAGATATAAAAAAATTGACCAATGTGCTGACCGATAAATCTATCATAACTTTTTGGAACGAAAAATGGAATGATAAAACCTTGATGTAGCAAAAAATTAAATGACACGAAAACAGAATCACAGCGTAAATATTGCAATGTGTAGAAACAATAAAGTCATTGGCTATGTCTGTATGGATCAATATGTAATATTTCATGACTTTTGTAACATTAACGTAAAGGAATCTACCTTTGCCTTCAAGCTTGCCGAAAAGGGATTTTTTTTTTTCAAAATAGCATGACAAAGTTGCATTTATCTATAGCGAACGTTGCCTAGCAACGCGGAAGAAGAAATGTTTTTATGAGCAGAATTCGATGTCAATGAATGCATTGTGTGTTATGTAGACAGTTTTGTAAATATTTTGTGTTGTAAAAAAATATGTTCTGTATGGAAGTCTGGAATAAATGTGTGTTTTTTATAAAGATCCATCATGCTTCACCCAATACAGTACAGTACTAATAAATCCCTTTCACTATCTCATATGCTAACTGTATGCACTCTATTCGTTGTTGAAAGTTATATCTAAACCATTAAAAACAGGCATATACTTACAGTATAAAAAATGCTTTAAAACATTGCAAAAATACTAATTTAGGTATTTTGAGTAAATAAATAAACTGCAGGGAAATTTCCGAAATCTAGCTAAATTAAACAATAATGATAATTACATTCTAATTTTGTTTTATATTCTTTGGAAAATAAAGCTGCAATATTAGAGAATATGTTGCGAAATAAGTATTTAGAGGAATGCAGATATTATGAAATTGCAGTTAAATCTTCAAAAAAATCAACAGATTATTGGGTAAGTTTAATGATGTTGTGAGAATCTGCTAAATAACTGCAAATTGAATTGAAGACAAAATGCAGATTTTTGTTGTCTTAAAAAATCTGCAGAAAATTTAGAGAAAAATATAAAAAGAAATTTTTTTGCAGATTTTATGCAGATTAAATTGAAGGAAAAAAAGCAGATTTTTCCTTGTCTTCAAAAAATCTGCAGAAATCATAGAAAAACATCAAAAATTTTCTTCTGCAGATTTTTTTAGCTGGGATGGTATCTTATATTATAGTAAAACGTGTAATGAAACGTGTAAAAATGTTGTTTAAATTAGAAACTTCTCTTCTGTCTCGCGTCCAGTTTAACATAATTCCAGCATATGCGATGACCATCAACAAATCACAAGGACAGACTTTTGATCGAGTTGGAGCTCACTTGGATGAGCCTGTTTTCTCACATGGGCAACGTTATGTTGCGTTATCAAGATGCCGAAAACCCATCCATGTTAAAGTTCAAATGAAAAAATCCAAACAATATGGAGTGTTGTTATATGACAGCAGATATTTCACAAAGAATGTTGTTTATAATGAAATTTTTTAAATGATGCATTTATTTTCTTATTATCTTTTTGATGAATTACGATGTCTTGGTCTTTTTTATAGTTTTCATTTAATTCATGCTCGGAGAACTATTTAAAATATTTTAGTTTTTGTTGAAAGGGTTCTTTCTTTTTCGCACTTAATTTTGGAATTAGATATTTAGATTTTTTATATTTTATTTCTTAACTGCATTTATACTGGAAGATTTACTTAAACATTTGCATTCGTAATTCTTTTTGTTTTGTATTTGGTAAATCATTTTTAACATTATTTTTACTCAGAGAGAACGAAAGTTACTTGTTACAAATAAAATTATTTACAAAAGGAAAATTATTGTCACTTGATTAATGAGTTCTCTTTGCTTGCTTTTTTATTTCTTAATCACTCTAGCAATCTGCATGAGATTTTCTTTAACTTTCGTCACCTCCGATTGGCTCGTTAAATAATGATACAGAAAAAAGGGGCGGGGTTATTTTAAATTCTTCCCAGCGTTAGAGACATCTATGGGCTTTTCTATTATATATTATTCGAGATTTCGCTTTTATTATACTCCCAGCCAAACTATTCGACACCAATGCATTTCGAGCCATGCCATGATATTAAGTGACATTTTGTTTCGAACATTTCAATAGAAAATTACCCATTTTAATACTGAAGCGCATAGTAATGATGTTTAAAAAATCGCAATAAAATGCTTACATAATCGTACAATTCCAGGCTTACATTGCCCCACACTAATGCGTGGGAAGACCGAAATGCCAGAGCTACTGCAGATTGTCTCACTTTTTTAAATGTGCTGGACATTCTTCTCGAAAGACCCTTTCAAGAAAGCTTTATCAAACAAAATATATGCTTCCACTTGGGGCTGTCCTTAACTTCTTTTAAAGAATTTTTATTGGAGTTTAGAGTGGTAAGTCACGAGATTAATTTTGGTTTGATTTAAAGCAGTGAAAGTTGCACAACCTATAACTCATCCTTTTAAGAAACTTTTACAAAAATCGAAATAAATGAGGATAGTTGTTTCAGTTCTTTTTCTAACTCAACCTAACACATGTTTCTTTGGCGTTTGACTGAACAACCGTCTTTTTTTCCCTCAGTCACCGTGTTTTTTTACTGAATAACCTCGTTTTTTGATTAAACAAGCGTCCTTTTATATAACAATAATTTTACTGCTTTCTTGGAAAATCTTTCTCTCAGGAACATTAAAATATATTAACTTTTTTTCTGTTTTCTTTAATATCAAATGTCTTTTTAATTTCATCTTTGTAAATGCTTTAGAGTGCATGAAGTTCAGAGAAGATATAAGATCTTCTACAAACTTTTTTATGTATTATAATAATAATACTATTCTTCTGTCAATTCATAGTACACACGACCGATATTTATACCTAAGTACTTATAGCAGGATTGTCTGAAATCAAATATTGTGGATTTAATATTGATATAATTTTTTGAGATTGTTGTTCCATCTTTAATTTCGAAAAAACTCTATTACATATATGTGACAGATGTAAAATCTATTCCAATTGAATTCCAAAACATCTTGAACTGTGGTGGACGCTTTTCCAAGAGACCCTGGTAGCGGAAGAATTACCCATATCTAAGCGAAGACTGAAGTTGTTTCAAGGGGAAAATAAAACACTTCCGTTCTAATTCTCTATGGCGTAAAAGAGATTTAGCAGCAAGTGATTTAAGGAAAGGCTGCAACTAAACTAAATTTTAGATAGATCAAGCGTCCAGCCAAAGAAAACAGAGAGAGGAGCTTCGAATAATTAAAACAAAAGTACGATGTGATAACATTAGAGAAAAGTAAGAATAAATATTTTACCTACCAAAAGGACGGATGTTGACGTGGGAGTGTTTGCGTAGGGTCACGGTACAGACAGGAGTTGAAGGGGTATGAACAGGGTATCGAGTTACAAGTTTCGCCCTTTACTTTGTCTGTTGCTATTGAAGTGTAGTATGTTGGGAACGATGAAGATTAAATGGAAGAGTGATAACGATAGAAAACGTAGAGAAATAGTAAAAAATATAATGAAAATATGAAAAAGCAGTGAAAAATGTCTAACAGATGCGTTTCCGAGGCAAAACATCTTTATATTTTATTTCTATTTATTTCGATTTTTATAAATATTAGGTAACATCACGGGCAATAAAGAGAAGAAAATTCCTTATGATTACAAAAATTATTTTTGTCTCTTTTTTCACTGTATTCTTTGTATTTGTTTCCCATCGTTTTTTTTAAACACATCGATTCGATTGAGTAGCTTTTCTTTAATCAACTAGACTGAATGCATAAAACGTCAGCATCCGAAGTTGTGTTGCAATGTGGACCTCACATTCGGGAATTGCTATCAGATTTCTGAAGATAAATAATTTTCTTGCAATGCACCCCAGATGAAGAAAACACTTAGCATAAATTTTTTAAAGTTCAGTTGAGACAATATGTCTGTAATGTAAATACAGTTTCCGAGCAGGTATTTCTTTTCATTCTAAATTTACATGGAGAGGTTACGACTGGCACATTTGTAGTGTACCAATTTTGTTGTTCGTCCATAAATTAAATATAATCACTACACAACTTCATATTATAAAATTTAAATATATAAACAGTTCACTTTTTTATATATAAATTGATATTTTGTATATTATAGTGGTATAATATTACAATACTTATTTTTATACACATCAAGTTTTGCCGATTCTAAAATGTAGATCACTACTTTGAAAATAACATTTAATGTACGAAATAATTTTATGTGCTACTACCGATATTTTAACGTAAGCAGAGAACGTCTCTATTTAAATGTGGAGACGACCTTTTTCCTATTTAGAACATTTATTATTTATATTCTTTTTATAATTTGTACGTACGAGAAATTCAGAAATTTGGTTAATACTACTGATTTACGAAAGGTGTTTATTATCGAATATCTTTAATGAAACTAATAAAAAATAATATGGAATATATAAAACGCAGTTATTAATAAAATATAATTATAAATTATGTTAGTATAGTCATTAAATTTAATCTAGTTATTAAATTAGTTATTATTTTAAAACTTAATTTAGTTCAAAATTTAATAAAGAATTAAATATTGATTTAATTAAATGAGAAAAAATACAGCAATGAAACTGGGAACATAGCAGCTTCGTTAGCGCATTAAAGAAATACCGGTTTTGGAAAATTATAAAAAAAAAAGAATAGCATCAAAATGAAAAAAGGATCTAAAAAATGCTGTACAAAGCTAAAAAAAAAAGAGAAGCTTAATAGACTTACTCAGTTCCAGTATTTAAGGAAAATTAAAAGCAAAAGAATCAAAATATATTTTAGGGAAAATTCAAATCAAGAAAGAAAGACAAACTCAATAGAAATGACGAAATATTAAATAAATCCAAGAAATAACAAATAGTTCTAGCACAAGATTTTTATTCAAATAATAAATAAATAAATAATACTTTCTTTCAGGCGAAGAAAAATTTATAAATTAAATTTCAATTCTATTTAAGTTTCGTATTAAAATAATTATTTGCAATTATCATATTAAAAAGAAAATGTATTCATTAAATAATTACTAGCAAACAATTCTTACGTAAATACTCTATATATTTGAGTTGCCATTTTGACAACTAACTCCACGTACCAGAAAACTGATCCCAACAACAATATGTGCTTCATTTGGCTACAACATCGGATCTGCATTGGGTTTTGATAGGGTCAAGTATTTCTAACATGACATTTTCTAAATAATCTAAAAATTAAACCACATAGAATCAAGATTCTGCATAACATAGTACATGAAATTAAATCTAGAAGTATGCTTAAAACTCAGAAATATTTCAATTTATCATACCCCCAAAATATATTTACCTACACACCATTACGATTGTTTTTCAGCTTGGAATGAAAACCCCTTCCAATATACCATCTGACCAAAGGTTCAATAAAAATGGCACACAAATATTAACAAATATCTCACAACCTGAGATAATCACGTAGGGTCATGTATCCCTAGTTTCCAATAATATTTTTTAAATGCCCAATGAAAGATCTCAGAATATTGCTGATTGGCTACTTTTTTTCCAACACTGTATTTATATTCTCTTCACTATGTTATTTATTTTGTTATGCTATTCTTAGAAGTGTTGCATATTACATAGCAATTATTTGCTAAATCTCATAGTAATTAACCGAATATTAATCGATAATTCACAATTATTATATTCGCAACCACACTTCTCGACAACAGTACATTTCCTGTTCTCCCGTGATATTAAATAAAATTTTATTTAGAATATTTTAATATACAATTGACCATCCTTGTACTGGAGAACATACTAATGATCTTTAATAAAAATCCCAATAAAATACTTCTTTGCTCGTGCAATTACAGGGTCACATTGCTCCACATTTATATATCGGATGCAAGAAATGCCAAAACTTCTACAGGTAGCCTCACTTCTTTAAAATGCACAGGCCATACCTCTTGGAAGACCCTTTCAAAAAAGCTTCATCCTAAGAAAGTTAGAGCACGCTTGCAGCTGTTCTTACTTCTTTTAAAGCATTTTTATTGGAGTTTAGTGTGGTAGGTTCCCAGATTAATTTTGGTTTGATTTATAGTAGTGAAACTTGCGAAACGCATGTCTCAACTTTTTAGGAAACTTTTTCAAATTTCGAAACAAATTTTTTCACAAGCGAATAAATAACGATAGTTGTTTCAATTCCTTTTGAACGCAACTAACCACATGTTTCTTTGGCGTTTGGCTGAACAACCGTGTTTTTTTACCCATCCACCGGGTTTTTTATGAATATTCTGTTTTTTGAGAAAACATGCGTGTTTTTTCATAAAAATAATTTTACTGCTTTCTTGATGAATCCTTCTCTCAGAAACATATTCAAATTAACATATATTTACTTTCTTCTGTACTCTGTAATATCAAATGTCATTGTAAAATTTATGTTTCCAAATGCTTTGGAGTGCATGAAGTTCAGAGAGGAATTGGATCTTTGGCAAACTTTTTTATGTCATATAATAATGATATTCTTCTGTCTATTCATAGTATGTACACTCAACCGATACTTATACCTAAGAATACCAGGATTGTCTGAAATCTTACAT
>BGPR01026661.1:0-21352 GCA_013235015.1 Araneus ventricosus | reverse complement strand
AGTTGCCATTGTTGGTAACACCGCTGAAGTATTGTAAACCATTTGGAATGCAGTAAAAAAGACATTCCCTGTCTATTCATCAAGCCTTAATTCTTTTGGCCATGAGAATTAACTGAGATTGTAGGCCATTTGAACGAACGATTTGAAAATGAGACTATGACTACTAGATAAATTCTGTCTACAAAAAGAATAAATTATTTAATATATCTTGGAATATGTGAAATTATTAAGGAAATGAAAAATAGTTCCTCTGCTGTTTTATTTTTTTTTCTGATCGTAAACTATTCTAATGAAAAGCACTAAATGCTTTAGATCTTTGACAAAATTACCTTGTTGAATGTGGATAGGAAATTACTGAGAATGATTTTATCAAGGTTGTAAAGATAAAAAACGAAAGAAAATAAAAGAAGCATGGATTGCGCTGTTGCAGTTCATTTTCAATCACCGCTGGCTTTTGGGATAAAATGTACAGGTAAAGCCTATAATGCATTCATCTATGTATATACATAATACTTAATCTGAGAAGATAAGTGAGAAACTTTTTAGAATACGTCATCCTATTATAAATTTATTCAGTTTGAGAAATATTTAATCAATTATAAGGTTACTCTAAATGAAGCACAGAACGTAAAAAAATATGGAAGAGATTACAAATTATATTACGAAATTTATAGGCTATCTACTTAAAGCATTTAATGAGGAATTACTTATTTTTCACAAAACCATGAAGAGCAGGCAACATCATGCCAAGAGTTCTCGCAAAGTATATACATTTTTTTCTTCTATAATTAAATCTAAAATGGTTTTGCTAGTTTTGGTCAAGAACGCTGATTGTCTTGTTTTGTCCTAATTGAGAATCTTGAAGAGCTGGTGGACTGAAAATGATATGGTGTCGAGAAAATACTGTATTAAATGTTAGTTTTAAAAAATTAGTTATTTTTAGTGTGCTAAGAAAGTAGGATTTTTGATGAATTTTTTTTTTTTCCTGATCTTTAATTTGTAATCAATATTTTAAATATTGAATGAAGAAACCAATATTTACTGCAATGCACCACAAGGTGTTCAATTTATACTGAAACAAAGTTGATTAACTAAATCAATTAAGAACTGAAAAAACTGCAGTCAGAAACTGCTGAAACCATTTTAAAATTAATAATGGAAAAACTACAACTACAAATTACGGGTTTTATTTAAATTAAGAATTCATTTTAAAAAAGTTTTTCGATATAAGATGCCGTTACGTCTAGGACACGCAAACTATTAGACACATCGTAATTTTGAGAGTCATTTTCAGAGAAATCTTGAAGCTCTGGAAGCAAAATAAAAGGAAGCATCGAGGTAGGGAATGTTACGCTCTTTAATTTGTTAGATCATCTCTAATTCGAAACTGGATTGTTTCATGAGATATCCAAGAAAAACTAGCATTTATCAGAAGATGTTTATCGGCTTCTTGCTGATCGGTAGCCACAATGAAATGCCTGCCAGCAAATTTAGAACCCCATAAAACCCAGTCCAAAAAAAATCATCTTTATTTGCCTTTGTTTTAATAACTCCATGAGATAATTAATTTGTTTTTTAAAAATTCTTTTGAAAATGGTCTAATAATGGCGCCCACCCTGGGTATAATAATATCGGTGATCGAGGACACGCGAACAAGACATCAAACACTTTCAATTAGAAAGCCAGTGTAAATTGATTGCTGAAATCTTCTGTACTTACTTATTACTTCCCAACTTTTGTTATTTGTAATAAAATGTCAAATAACTGCTTGCAATAAACTATCTCCATAGAATTGGCGAAGAGAAAATAAGTCAACAATAATAAAATGTGTAAAACGGTGTTTTAAAACATAAAAATATCCTCTTACTGAAATAAGTTGTCTCTTCTTCTTTATCGAGCCTGAAGAAGAGATAAAACCCAGCAGAACTTCTACCCCATGGTGTACCCTATATTAATTACATACGCACTTTTTCCTTCTCTAAAGAAAAATTAAAAGTTAATAACCATATGCCCCATTCTCAGCAACGATTGCCCTATTCCTTTGTTAAAAGCATCCTTGATTCATCTGGAAGAACAAATTGACGTACAAAATATACTTTAAGTTTTTTCTGTTGAGTATTTTATATTCTCTCGGAATGTATGTAAGCAAAATGTTTGCTATCAATTTTCAAAAATTTATGGATGTGTTTATGGAGTTCTGAGAGGCCACTATAGAAAAAGCCAAGAATTATGGATATAAATCAAAATTATTTGAAGGCATTTTCAAAAAAGAAGTATTAAGACGCAATACTATGATATCTATAAGAAAATTGCTACATAGAAATTTATACTAATCGGAATGATTCAAATTTCATGGTATAAACTATAAAAGCAGGAAATTCTTAAATTTAAAAAGATCATCTGAAAAATAAAAGATTACGGTCTGTTAGAAAGGCTCTCGACATCCAAATGAGATAAACCAGTTATTGGAATTATTGGTGAGTGAGCATTGTATGGGAAAAGCAGGAGTGAGTGATACAAATTGAACGAGAGTGCCACACATTTATTTCAGTAGTTTCATTCCATTGATTTAAAAGGTTTATGGATTTTCTAGCCATAAAAGTCTATTTTCCCTATTCTTTCATATAAAAAAATTCTTTCAATCTGCGTATAAAACAAGAAAATCAAATGACCAAAGAGATGGGTAAATTATTGCTGATCTGATTCTAACTAAGAACTTGCATTTCCATTTTGTCTATAAATTGTAGAGTATGGTCACTAAAGATCAACACCTGCACTGAAAGGGATGGAAGGTGGCTGTATTAAGGTGTGGTCCTAGGAAGTTGTTGTGGGTCCTGCTTACTTTTGATCCAAGGCTACTCCAAAGTGCATCTAGTTGTCAAGGGTGCTTTCAAGGTTAGACTTGTTCGTTCTCTTTCTTAAATTTTAATATACTGAGAAAATGACTTTTTATCACTCCATTCATTTTGAAAATATTCCATTCTCAGGGTAAAGTATATAGGCTTTAAAATCTTAATTGTTGATTTATTTGTAAAGTGAATTACATAAATAAAAGTAGTTTAATTACTTTTGACCACATTCACTTAACTTTTAGGCTTTAAGCAAATAGAGAAATGCAGAGCGTGCAGAAAAAATATGCGCGTACGATTAAAGATATAAATATTTGTGCAAATGTAATTTCTTAATATTTGACAAGTAATCCGTTGATTGAAAATGTATGCATTGCGTTAAGGCGTTAGAATCATCTTTATAACTATCACGCTAAACATTTTAGGGCATTGATGACTGATGTTGCCTGTAAGCCATTAAAAGCCAACAAAGACATTTAATTCGATATTCCCGTACACTCAAGTTCACTTGCAAAATTTTTCGTTTACTTTAATTAATCCATTTTAGAGTAAGGATCTAATTCTGTTATCTTCATCAAATTAATGGATGATGTTTTTTATGGAATTCATGGCTGCATAAATTTTGATTGTAGTATATCTGATATACTAAGCATGTAGTATAGTTTAGATCTTTTATGAATACCCTACCAGCTATCACAGATGCTGCCTATTCCTTTATAATTTCTGCAACGGTAACGGGTTTTTCGCAAAGTTGTTCTGTGGATTAAATTATTGAAAAACTAGTAAGAGATATGCTCAAGTGAGTAATAACGGGTATCATCCCCTCCCATCTTCTTTTCTCATCATTTAATTCTTTTGATATCACCTAGTACCTAGATTTTACTAAACGTATTAATATCAAAGGATATTTTGTTCTTGAAAGTCCTATAGTATTACGCCTTGATACCCATTACATATTCCATATCTAAACCATTATAAAGTACCATTTTGAGAATCTTCTTGTTTAAGCAATGCGGCTTATTGATTTTGAACGTGTGTTATATACGCCTTTTTCATTAGTGAAGAAGTGTTGTAAAGTATTTAAAGAATCTTCCTTACGCCTACCACGCATCCTTTTTACGTACACGTGTTCTATAGAGTAAACTGGCCTCTGGGGATTAACTTACCGCTGCAAAAGCCGACCTTATTAATTTTATATCCCGCTGGCCTTTAAAAATATAATATGCTACGGAACAAAAATACTGGAAGAAAGTTGTTTTAAAATTTCATAAAGAAGAAGCGTGGCAATGAAACAAACAGATTTGCTAGCAAAGATATCATATTTATATCTGATTAGTGGAATCTTCGTATTTGAAATAAATCACGGTTGAATCGAATATATGATCTAATAGTGTTGCCTCTTTCCTATCTTCTTCCACTAACTTTTGCTTAGTTAACTGCTGATGCATTAATGTCAGCGTCCTCTCTATCAGTCACTTTGAACTCATTAGAGTCTCTGTTTAAAAAATTTTAATTTCAATAATGCTTTTATTCTAGTCACCAATGTATTTCACATTTATTCTTTTACGAATTTTCAAAGTTCTTACAAATGTCATACTATCATTCAGTATTTCACTCCTAACACAATGCTATTGGGATACTGTGAAGTGTATGAAATAATTAACCTCTGAGGGTCTAATATCTTTGTAAAGGATCAAAAAGATGATTAAGAACCTTTATCTGTTTTAAAAGTGTGCCTCCCAACAGTAGAAAACAAGCCGTCTGAAAGCTGCAGACTGAGTTCTTCCCCTCTGAACTAGGAACAGATTAGCACCCCATGTGAGAGTGGAGCAACTGCAAGAATCTGTTCTATTCAGCTGGAACCCCATTCAACTACAAGGTGCCAGGGGAATTTGGGGTATTTATTCAAATGGAATAATTGCTTTCGGAAGATCCCATCTGTGGCGTGACTGAATATCTTCAAGATGCCCTCATTCTGCATATTGCCCGTGTCCATAACACCAGATGACAAAAATAAACGCCGTTACACCAGACAAATGCCAGACCGTTGGGCCAAAAAAATGAACGCTATATTACTTATTTTTTATGTTGTGAGTTTCTAAAAATATGAACATCATTGAAGTTGCATGAAAGCTGATATTCTTTAGATGTCTGTGACTTCAATTTATTTGTTGTTTATTAATAGTTGTATTTTAGATATTGGCTGTACTTCATATTATTAGTTGTCTTTTTTATATTCTTGACTTCAATTTATTTTCAGTCTACACGTCAGTATATTAGTCTACGAATGTAAAAATAATTTCCCAAATTTTAAAGATCAACAACAATGCCATTTATATATATATATTTTACTAATCTCTATTGGCACTGTAAAACTTTTCATATTGTTTCTTGATTTAGTATTCGGTAAAAGGTAGAAAATTTAGAGCCGATCACAAATATAAACAGCGCTTAACTGGATTAATCCGTTTTGCATGCACATAAACACTTATTATATAGATAGTCACATAATAATCTATATTCCAAAATAGCCAACGATAATCAATATATATGAAGGATTATAAATAACCTTCTTAACCCTGAATAATGTTTTAAATAAAATAATATGCTACAAGCCTTTTGTAATGAAACTCGTTACATATGCGTTTTAAGAGAACGAGTTAATAATTCTCAAACTAAAGGTTACATTTTGAAAACTAATGCGCTAAATATTGGAAGAAATAGCTCATTCATATACCTTTATTTAGTACGCAAGAGATTATCTTCTATTATAATAAACGGAAATTTAATTCACCTGAAATTTGAAACTTTGATACTATTGTCCAGGTACTAGAGCATCCAGTCGCAAATTTTTCAAAATTAAATTTGGGGACGTTCAAATATTACGTAAGCACCCAAGGGGGGGAAGGGGATATGCGATTTGCTTATTTTTGCTGACAAGGGAGGAAGGGGAGTATGAGTGATGCTTACGTAAGATATTAAAATCACTTTATTTCCGAAAATCTCTTGTAACTTGCACAAATAATTTAATTTAAAAAAATTAAATTTGAAAAAAAAAGATAAATTTGGCAAAAGAAAATTGATTTTTGTAAGCTTAAACTTGAAATTGTAAGGAAATTAAACTTACATTTTTTTTTTCATTTTAAGCCGAGTTAGAGTTTTTACTTTCTCGTACACGAAGTATACAGAGAGAAAATTTTAATCGTCAAAAAATTCGAACTCGAGATTTTGACGAATCTCCATGTTTTAGACCTCCCTGAGTCCGAAAAACACAATTTTGGAATTATGTCTGTCTGTGTGTCTGTGAACACGGTAACTCGAAAACTATTAGAGCTACAGGGATGAAATTTATTATGTGGTCTTTAAACATAAGTTTTAGGTTTCTGTCAAATTTTGGACAAAATCCGTCCACGGGAAGTCTGTCTGCCCGCGGTCATGTGAACACTATAACTGAAAAACTTGAATAGCTAGAAGAATAAAATTTGGTACACAGTTTTATCATCATGAATGTAGGTCCGTATAAAATTTTGGGCCAAATCCGCCAAAGGGTTGACTGTCTGTCGGTCTGTATAATCGCGTACTTGTAAAAATTACATCTCCTAAAAACTTTGGCTTAGATAAATAAAAATTGGTATGACGTTTGCTAATATTAATTATAGGTCTGTGCCCAAATTTCGTTTGAATCGGTAACGAAAAAGGCGTTCAAATTGCATAATTAATTTTTCTAATCCGATTCTCCATACGCATGCGTACTGGTAGCAATCTCTGTGCACGCGGAAGGATTACATCACTTTTCCCCTGTTTTACTTGCGTACTGGAAGCAATCTCTGCGCATGCGCAAGCTAACGAACGAGGTCTTCTCCTGTTTTCTCCTCTGCACACGGAGCTTGTGCATTGGCTACAGTTTGATAGAAAATAAATATTGCTAACTTTTAATACATACGCATCTCTTTCAATATGATTTTTCACCTAAATATTTTACTATCACTATAATCTACAATGAAAAACCTTCTGATAGTCATTGAATTCTGGGTTGCAGTAGGTTCGATTTTTTTATCCACGCAGGGGGAAGGGAAATGACAAATGTTTGAGAAGTATACGAGAAAGTTTAGGGGAGGTCACTCCCGCTGGTTTTATTTGAATTAAATCCTAAAATTTTTAAAATTAGATTATTATTGTTATACGTTTTGTAAAAAAAAAGAACGGGGAGGTGCAGTTTGCTTACGTAATTATAAGAGGGTCAAAAAATACCAAAAAATGCTTACGTAATATTTGAACGGCCCCTTTAATTCTTTATTTACAGTTTTTTTTATCGAAATGTAATGGCATATTGAGTTTCAGGGGCATTAAAGTTTTTTTTTACCCGATTGAAACAAAAATTGGACAATTAGGGTTAAAAGACCACATACCAAATTTCATTTATCTAAGTCGTTGCGTTTAGGAATTATCGTGTTCACAAGCATGCGATTACAGAAACCAACAGACAGTTAACGCGTCGAGGGATTTCGTCCAAAATTTAATACGGACCTACATTCCTAATTTTTAAAACTGTGTACCAAATTTTATCTATCTAGCTGTTTAAGTTTTGAAATTATCGTGTTGATATGAACCCTAACCTACAAATTCTCCTTGGACGGACTTTATCCAAAAATTGATTGAAATATACTAATTTTGTATTAAGTCCATATAAAAGATTCCTTCTTTCTAACTCTAACCGTTGTTGAGTTATTGTGTTCACAAACATAATTCCAAAATTGTGTTTTTCGGACTCGGGGAGGTCTAAAAACCGGAGATTCGTCAAAATCTCGTGTTGAAAAATTTACGATCAACGATTATAATTCTTTCTCTTTGTATACTTCGTTTACTAGAAGGTAAAAAAGATCAAACTTTTTTTTCCTATCAATTTTACGAAAATGCGCTAGCTACGAAGTAAAATATTATTGAATTTTTTTTCTACAGACAATTTTTTGCAAACTTCGCAAAATCAAAGAATAAGGAGAAAAATTTAACACCTATTCGAAATTAATCAGGTGCCTTTTCACAATTTATAAATGTCTTGGACGTTATCGGTGTGATATTCAAAAACATTTTTGGGCCTTTTCATACCAAATATAAAGGAAATTTAACTAACATTAAACTGACACTTTACTGTTTTTCTCAAAAAATAAAATTATAGATCTAATTCAAATATATCATACAGCTTGGAAAATAAATAAGAGTCTCATTATTATCCATTAAAGTTCAGAATGAAAATAAAAACCTGTATATAAATCAGAATTTTATTTAAAAAAATTATACTTTACAAATCACAGCACTCACACAAGATATTGTGATAAAACACACTGTATGGCATGTGACGGTGGAGTTTGGAAATAATTCAATGCCTGAGACTACTATTATTATTAGAAGTACTGTCTTCAAACTCGTTAATAACGTGTCGGGATGCATTATAGGTTTGTAACACATATTAGTGGATTCTTGTCTCATAGCATCTATTAAAATTCAGCTCGCAATTGGCATAAGAGCTACCAAAAGCAATGTAATTCAGGCATTTAGATTTGATCACTTAATGAAGAATGCATATCAGCAAAACTATAACGCTCAAGGAACTAGTGCATAAATACAGTATCATTGAAGTAAGCATTGATATTTTCTTAGAAATGGTTTTCTGTTCTTACATTTTAAAAAAGAAATAAACGTTTTCACTGACTATTGAAATAAACTTAAACTGCAGATGCTATCAGACTCTTAATAAGATAAACTAAAAGTCTGTTAAGATCACTGAAACGTTAAATTTAGTTGATATTATTTTTTACGTTTCCATGTAAACCAAAATTTTCTCTAACAAAAATACAATATTTTAAAACATAAAAAATAAAATTTTCATCCCTTTTCTTTAACATTTGTTTCAATGTTTGTTCAGAGTGAGCAAAAAATAAATTGAATAATAATTATTTGAAAAAATAATTGTTTTTTTTCGGAATTTATTTCATTTTGATGAATTTAAAAGAAATTCTAAGTAGTGTAATATAGAAAACTCATCTAGAAAAAAAACTGCTATAGTTTTAAAAAATCACACCTAAACCTTAGTTATTTTTTTTTCAATTCAATGTTATATAACGGAATAAACAACCCCCTTCTTTTCTTATCACCCCAGGCTTCTCAAATTTTTCTATGCTTGAATGGGGTATTGAAAGAGATTGGGCAACAAAATCTATTTTACATAACAATTCGATTAAAACATTGATGCATTGAAATAAAATCTTATATAACATAAGTGTATTACAGGGAAAACACTTGAAACATAATACAATTTCAATCCAGGCTGACAAATATTAAACCGGACTTATACAGAATCCAAATTCGGACACACACAACTAGAAAAAAAAATCCAAAACTGACCTTCTTTCTGAAAGAAGACCTTAATGCAGATAGCGTTAAAATGCCCCAAGCTATAGGGGTGTGGGGTCTTGGATCCTGTGGGATATCTAATTTGCAGTAAGTACATTCTTATCAGCACTCATTGTGTCGACCGCTACCCTACCCAGCTAATCAATCAAAATGTCAAACCACGGAAGGGGGAAGAAATTCGGAAAAAATACGTTCATCTCGCTTTAGAGACAGTTCACAAGAGACGTATATTTCCGGGCTGACCGCTTTCGGCGTATCTCTGACCACACGTTGAAATGCGTGTTATCCGCTTATGGGATAGTCCAAGGTCGACGTAGAAATACGTGTGAAACGCTCAGAGGGTTAAACACCAGGAGTGTATTTTCTTCAAAATTCTTGCAAAATTTCATTTCTAAGTGTATTTCATAACATGTGAGATTGAAGAGAGCGCGGGGAGTTGAGTTATAATTCGGTTTAAATTTTTTGATGGTACGGAAGTTACGTGAGAATTAGAAAGTTCTCCACATAACTAAAGTATTGAAATAAAAACACAACGATTAGGATAAACACGTGGTATTTGCTTTGACATTTCTTGCCAGCATGAAATAGGCGATGCTTCATCGTGGAGAATTCTATCCGGAAAAATGGGACTGTTGACAATCACATTTCTTGAATTTGGGCATCATAATAATCCCACGCAATCCCATGCATTTCAGGAAATCCCAATGTTTTCACCCAATGTATCAACTCATTTTTTGTGTAGCACAGCAGATTTCATCAAGGGACCATTCTTTTTTGAGATCATTACTCTAACAGGACCACAGACGTCTACATTTACCACAAAAAGTTATCATGATATGTTGAGTTGTTTTGTCATTCCACAAGTTTAACAGAAGCAGCTGCTGGATCAGGTGACTTTTATTCTGGATGGATTACCCCCGCACATTGGTCAATCGGTACAACGGCAGTTGCGCCATCACTTTGCAGAAGAAAGAGTCGTATGTCACTTTTTTCTACTTGCATGGCTGCCTCGTTCTCCAGATCTAACCCCATGTTATTTCTTCCTGTGCGGTTATTTGCAGTCTAATGTCGATCTTAGTGGGGTCCCAACCATGATGACCTTTAAGGATAACATATCACTTGCTGTACTGAACAGAAGGACAATCACATTGAAGGGTCATCACATGTCTTTGCGGCGTAAGTTCTTTTTTAATAAAGTGCTATGGTGCGCTGAAATATCATTTTCGTAACCCTTTGTGACAGGTAATTTGTTGTAATAAAGCGGTATTCCACTGAAATTTCTTCTCTGTTACTTATTTGCCTGAGTTATGTAGACAACAGCAGCGCCCCAGTTTCCCCTACCGGCGACTTTTCACGATATCTTCTTTTCCATGTCGTAATTAGTCCCCTTACAACATTTGTGACACTTCCAGAGATAGATACAGCTACAAATGGCTCTGAGTAATGTCAGTTTAAAAATATCACCCTGTATATTGAAGATTATACATTAGTCGTATTATAGCTAAAACAATATATTCCAAAAATTATAATAAAATATATCACTTTCTTTCTCCTGTCACCTAAATAATTTTTTTCACTTTTATGCTTTGGCAAATTCCCAGATTTTTAAAACGCTCTCAATCTTCACATACCTATCAATTAATTCTATGATGCCAGATTTATTACCGGATAATTAATATTCTATTTCTATATCCAAATTATTTAGAGTATTTTATTTAATCAGTTTAAAGCTGAAAATTTACACATCAGGTCGAAAATTATTAAAATTGTCACTACATGGAATTTGGAATTTTTCAATAAAATATTCGAATATGAATAAATCTTCGTTTAACAAGCAACACCAACTATCTCAATATTTTGAAGTTTAAAAGAGGAAGAAAATACTCAGTTTTTCGGAATCAATAACGAATATTACTTAATATCTTTTTTTAATTCTTACATGCGGTATATGTATGCTGTCTTATGTTTATATCAGTTGTTAAAACTTATTCAGAAATACACGTTATTTGCTACAAGAAATTAAGTATTTCCTTCCATATTGCAATTTTAAAAAAAATTTGATAGATGGTGTTGCTTGTTAGCCGACGAAATAATGATGTTCCAAAAATTTATTAAAAAAACAGTTGTAGCATGTTTAAATCTCTATTACTGAGGAAGGAGAATGTGTGAGCGCTCTGAAGTACAGACTGTTGAACCTAGAGCTACGAAATTTGATATAAATAAACTTTGGAGGTTGGGAAATGTGTACATCGGGGCTATTTTTTTGAAATTTTAAAAAATTAAAAATTAATTGAATTTACAAATTTCTTGATAACTTCGTACGATATTATACCATAAAATTTCTTTTTTTACCATATAAAGTTTCAAAGATTCATCTTTCCTGTGATTCAAATTATTTGTCATACAATATTGATTCATTTCAAATTTTCTGAAATTTTAAGATCGTTTTACCTGTATTTGAAATGCATGTTTCTGATTGAGTTCCATCGCATTAACAAAATTTCAATTATATATCATAAAAATTCATCCATGAAGCAAATAAATGGCGCTAAAAGCTGAAGATGAGATGAAAATTTAACCTAATCTTTGCTTTTCTGGGTCCTTCAAATGATAAAGACTTCAACTCCAACTTTCGTTTACCAGCTCGGATATAAATGTCCAAGCTATAAATTAAAGAAAGAATATTATATTTCATACAATAGTTGTCTGCAATGGTTTATAAAAAAATTTTATAAAAGAATTTAGAATTAATATAGTGGTACAGAATTTAAAAAGCGAAATATATGGTTTTTTTGTATATACTTTAATGGGCGCTGAAAACTTAAAATAAGAAAATATTGAAATCCTGCCATTTTTACCACGGATTCTTCATGTGAAGTTACATAGTAACACGTAATACAGTACAACACCGATTAACCGATATAGGGTGGCAGCCGTATAGGATAACGATTTTTTCAGCCAAGCCATGAAAATCAGTGGAATAAAAAAAACTTTATTTTTTAAAAAGTTTCTAATAGTGCTGAAATGTTGTTTATTGATGCAAAAAATACAAAAATAAAAAATTACTGTAATAGAGACAAATATTGAGTTGCCGCAAGTATTATAAACTTTTATATGTTTGAAAAAATTTGCTCTTTCATATTAATAATCTCCATCTACTCAGTTTTCCTTTATAAAAATAGAGTAAAATTAAATGTTTGTCTAAAAATAGCGTAAATTTAAAGGTATATGAAAATAATACATTATTTTTATTGTTTTATCTTTCAGATCAAATAGAAAATTTCTGTTTTACCATGATTATTTCATTATATAGATATGATTTTTATTAAAAAATTAGTTTTCAGGTTTATGTGTAATTTTTTAAAATCTAGAACAATTTTGTAATTTCTTTATAACACTACTTAACACTCTCACTACGACACCCGCCCCACCCGGCTTGGTAGGTTCTATACGAGCCAGTCGGATTTTCGGGCGGGCAAGGGTCAAACTAGGGGTGTCGGTAGTAAAGCGAATTTTCCCCAAGCGTTTCTTCGAGGAGGGGAAACGTCCGCTATTCATAGCTGACAGTGATGAATTGATTTCGCCTGCGGGAAGCTTCAAATGTTTTCAGAAAGTATTGAATGCTGAACTTTCAAAATAAGATTCTGAAATAATTTTAGCCTGTTGTATTTTTTAATAAACAAGATCTGTATTTATTTGAATGAAAAAATATTGAAGCGTAAGAAAACTGTTTAAAAATTTAAATTTCTTAGAAATTAATTTATTGGAGTAGATTTTTTCGAATTTCTTGTAATGAAGACAAATATCATTTTGAACGTTAATATATAAACAATGTTTCATTTAAAACTGGTTAACATTTACTCCTGAAAATATAATTAAAATTATTTACTCATGAATATGTAATTTTTTGATTGATTGGGCTTGATTAAAGGATTCAAGATTTTAAATATAAACAAACAAAAACAAAAAAAATCGTAAGCTGTGGTAATTGTTTTTAGTAATGTCCTGGATTTTTAAAATTTCTTGCAATTTTTCTTCTCGATGACAATACACCAGTTTTAATATTTTTATAACTTAATTATAAATTAATCGATTAAAAGAACTAAATTTCAACTCCACACAAGAGGCGTTTCATAATTGCAAATTTGTGTAAGATTACATAATATTTATAATAATGAATTAAACAAAGATTAATCAGTGAGAAATAACTAAAATAAAATGCTTTCCCATTATATAGAACTAAAGAAAAGTGTACATTTAAAAGTTGTTTTTATTAACTCTGTTTTTTCTTAAAATCAATGCTGTAAATGGTTTGTGCAATAACATGTAAAATACGAGACATTACATTTTATTTCTAAGCGATAAGGAGTCATATTAAAAAAGCATATATCAGTGATATAACTTCATTTTTTAAAAAAGTATTGATTGAAGTTTTTCTACGTAACATTTGAGGGGCCAATAATTAAAACACATTCACACTAAAAGCTTTCCAAACTGAGTCAGGATTGAAAAATTTGAAATTCTCTGAAACATTGGCTAAAATTTAATGAATTGACTAAACAATCTCAAAAATTAAAATTCACGAAAAGATCAACAACTTTACTCAATTTCTACAGGCGAAATAAAGAATTAGAAAAAAAAAATAAAAACAGCCTCGACTAAAATATTTTACCTCAAACAATTTTTAAATATATGATAAAACCCTCCGAATCTAATGCAGTAGATTTATTACTTTCTGAGTTTGCTGCTTTTATTGCTGATAAGTTGCATTATTTTATATTCTTTTTATTAAATAAAAAAATCTTTCCTTATAAATTAGGTATTAAAAAGACTAGTTGAAATTCAATTAATCGCAAAGAGTTTAATCTCGAGTCAACTATCGTGAGATATAATGAATGGTGTACCAGTTTTCTTAGTTAAATCCATCTACTATATTCCAACTATGTTATACTCTTATATATAATTCGCTTACAGTATTCTAAAGTTTCTAGTTTTTTTTTTTTGTACAAAGGAATTATAGACGTTCGCAATTCTATTTTATTTCTTACGAACATTTGCGCTTTTCTCAAAAATAAGTTCCCTTAAAATTGTTTATATTTCTCCCTTAGTCTAAGAAAGAAGCGTGTATTTTTCATACAGAAACATAAGTCTCTCTATGTGAAAAGTAATCTGTTAACCTGTTGCATTGTCATTACAAAATGTACCCTCAAATCAATCACCGAATGTCACTACTGTTAGTGTTAAAAATGACCGAAACGCTGCATCTGCCCTTTACAGTCTATTTCAGAATCATTTATGTAGTGGTAAAATTACATGGAACATATGTCAGACAGATTTTGCAGTAGAAATAGGAGCCTTGCTTTGTAAAGGGGTCTATTTTCTCTTGTTCAGTGTGGATTGAACAGGACACAACTGAATTCCGAAGGGGATGTTTTAAATATTCCCTTTTTATTCTTAGTCATTTCTGAAGGTTACCAGTTCAGGATGCAACAGGTTAATTTATCCCTCTAAAAAGGGATACCATTTTTGTGAAAAAGAATTGTGAAGAATTACAATCCAAAAGTTTATCAAATAGCTAGTAAAAAGAATATAAATATCCATGGCAAATATCAGTCCCTGACTACTGTGCTCCACATTATTTTATAATTAAATAAATTGTTTGAATATATTGAGCAAAATGACATTTACAACAAATAAACAAAGATATTATAAAACCCTACTATCGTGGTAACAATTGAAAAATCGCATTATGTTCGCATCCAGGACTGTATCATTCAAATAGCGACCCCAGTCTCTAACCGAGGGTCACGCTCCAGTGGGCTTTCGACCACCAACTGTGAGGAGAAAAGGGGAGAAGGCGGACGAGTCCATTTCACGAATCCATATGTCAACAAAACCTCCGTATACAAAGGTAGTAAGATTTTGAGGGTCGCTAGGAGTCAGAGGGTTAAAAGATCATCTTTTAAATTCATAAAAAATACAATGAAAAAGGTTCTTTCCGAAAAAAATTGTATTTTATTAAATCATTATTTCTCGGAAATTTATTATTAGCTCACTCTGAACTAAAAAAATAACGTG
The DNA here is from genome assembly GCA_013235015.1 of Araneus ventricosus. Lineage (NCBI taxonomy): Eukaryota > Metazoa > Arthropoda > Arachnida > Araneae > Araneidae > Araneus > Araneus ventricosus. The sequence continues at coordinate 6,014 of BGPR01026661.1, read as the reverse complement.
AATGGAAATAAATGTTAAAGAAAGTGGAAGAAAATTTTATGTTTTACATTTTAAAATATTTCTTTTTTGTTAAAGGGAGGAGAAAATACAGTTTAGATTTAAACGAAAAGAACAATATCGACTAAATTTCATGTTTGGCTGTGTGATCTGATGTTGTCAGACTTTTAATAATCTTGTTAAGGGTCTGATAATATCTCAATAATCAATGAAAATGTTTATTTATTGCCTAAAATAAAAGAAGACAAAAATATTTCTCATAAAATATTAATACGAACTTCAGAAGTACTGTATTTGTGCATTAGTTACTGGAAGTATAATATTTTTTCTGATGTGCTATTAAGCATTCTTCTATAAATGATCCAATCTATATAGCTAAATTGAATTGCTTTCAGTAAATGTCAAGCCAACTGCAAGTTAAATTTTAATTAATGCTCTTGGACAAGAAATCCACTAATATATGTTATAAACCTTTGATACATCCTGATCCACTAATAACAACCTTGAAGAAAGTTCTTCCAATATTAATAACAGTCTCGGGCTTTGGATTATTTCAAAATATTACCGTCACATGCCATATAATGTGTTTTCTCACAATATCTTGTGTGTGCTGTAATTTGCAAAGTATAATTTGTTTTATAAAATTCAGATTTATCTACACGTTTCTATTTTCATTCTGAACTATAATGGATAATAATAAAACTGTAAACAAAATATTTATTTTCCAAGTAGTATGATATATTTGAATTAGATATATAATTTAAATTTTTTATAAAGAATAAAGTGTCATTTTTATGCTTATAAAATTTTCGTTATATTTTGTATAAAAAGGCCAAAAAATGTTTTTGAATAGCACACCGAAAACGTCCAAAACTTGAAACGGAATAAAAAATATCAATCCTTACTCATACGTCGTTCTAATTACTTCAAGAAACATACGAAATTCTAAGGAAATCAAACAATCCGTCGTGACTGCGTAAGAAATAAATTTACAGACAAACAATAGAAATAAAACAGGAACTCGCTTCACTCGATCAAATTATTTTTAATTATTAAATAACTTGAATTGAAGATTGGCAATCTAACAACCTCTTTATAAGAATATTAATTATCTTTAAAATAGAAATAATTATCAAAACAGAAAATATGTATTGTTCGTGGAACTTCTGATTTGTTATAATTTAATTCGGAAATACGCTGATTTGTAATTTAAATATACTATCTATCGACAAACATCACAGATATTAGAAGGCATATTTACTGACTCAGACCAGTTATTCATACCTCTGACTGCTGTTTGGTCGGAAATCAGACGAGCTATTCAGGGATAATGCATATATTTCAATTAAATATTATAAGGGCAGACCCAGGAAATAATAATGCATTAAATAACTCTTACCAAATTATAAATATTTCTTAAATAATACATTAAGTGGAGTACTAACAAAAAATTTCAAAAAGTGAATCTTCGTCATCTATCCATAGCAGTAGAAGCTGATCTGCTCAGGAACAAGAAATACCACAAAAATATAAATAGAATACAATTGAAATGCAATTATATCAAAAACGCCTTTACCTTTAAATAGAAATTTGTAGTTATAATTATCAGAAACAATTACTTCTGTATCTTTTTTTCAGTGAGCGAAGTATAATAAAAGAAAACGAACCTTTAGTATTTAGCAGCCAAGTTCCCGTTCAGATAACATGAAAGTGAATCCGGAACGTAAAAGCAGTCAATGAAAGAGAGATCGAAGAGAAAAAAATTAAGATCACAAAGGAGAACCTTGAGTGAGATAGTCGAAAAAAAGAAAGATTAATAGTTGATAAACAGCAGCATTGGAAACAGTGGCTTTGCTGCAATTTATGACACCAGGGCAAACTTGCAACATGGCGCCCTTCCTTTATAAGTTACAAAGGATATATGTATCTTAAAAACCAGGGAAACAACTTTTTATTGGTAATGTCATTTGTCATTTGACGCCCTCGACCTTCTCCCTTTTTCATTTTTTTTGTAAAATCGCAAGAACACCACTTGTAGTAGTTATTTTTTATGCACACAATAGTCTAGTTCGTGCCGCTGGTCTCCTTAGTTGTAAAATTCTTGTGTTGCTTGTCTTATTTTGCAGCCTTTCTGGAAGTGTTTCCCTTGGCGTACCACCACTTCCGCTCCCTTTAATTACGCCTCTGATCCGAAAACCCAGTTCTGATTAAGTTCGTTGCAGAAATGATACCTTTCTGCCTCCGCCATTGATAAAACTGAGTTGTGCGCAATGAGCGAACTTTGGTGCTTTCTAAAACTATTTGGTGTGCAGCCCTATCCAATGTCTGTGTTACTTTTTCATTCATTTCTGTATTCTTCCCATTTTCATATTTTTTGTTAATATTCGAATTCTCATAGTGGAGAAGTAAGCCAATAAAAATAAAAATGAAAATACGAATATTTTAAAATAATTTTATGGGTTCTGCATCTCTGCAGACCTAATGCACGTGCCGCCACTGCCTGTAGATAAAGCTTAATAATGTGCACGCCACTGAGAGCAAATAATTTAATATTCTTTTTCGGATTTAGGCTACTTTCCTGTGATGTCATGAATTTTTACATTCTTAAATTCTCCTTCCGTTGTTGTATATAAAGCCGATATTTGCAGCTATCCAACAATAAAACTGAGTAAGAGTGTGCGTGATATGCAAATCTTTTCAACTCATGACGATTAGATGACGCACTACCAGACAATATTTGTATCTCACAGTTTCTATGTGTTGATTGACCTTTTTTTACCAACGAACATCATTTAAATTTGTGAGGAGTCCCTTAAACTTTTGAAATAAATATAACTCCGTAAGTTTTGGATATAGAACCTTGAAATTAAGTTTATGCATGGATGAATGTAAGACTAACATTTCACTCACTGGTACTTTTAGGCTATGGCAATCGTATGATTTTTTAAAAAATTTTATTAGAAACCACACCAGAAGCAAAAGTGTTTTCAATCAAATCCCTACCTTAGCTGCTTAAACTTTGAAATAGGAACTATATGTCTAGGTACAATGTTTAAGGAAATAAATTCTTATTCTACTTTTTAGAGACATTGTGTATATATACATATATATTTATACTCTGTTTACTGCCGATGTCGCTTACTCTTCTTATTTCCGATTTGAAGATCCGAATATCTAGTCGCTCTAGCATTTCTAATGGCAAATATACGAATAATTGGACTAAATATATTGATTCTCTTGAAAACTGCAAAGGGTCAAATGATTTATCTTCCTTACCACTACTTTGTTCTAAGAATTTAATGTTCTGATTTATGAGGAGAAAGTAGAAATCTGTTTAAATTGCAGTTAAGGGTATCTTTTCTGTCCTAAGTAAGAGTAGCGAAGGTCGTTTATTAGTGTAGAGGGCGCTGAATAAATGATTGATTCTCTTATTCTCCAGTGGTTTCACGGCGATTCGGAGACATTAACGATTCAGTCATTTATGCGGTTGTAGGAACTGCGGTTTTTGGCAATGGCTGAAAGTTGGCTGCTAGAAAAAAAAATATATTCATGTATGTCGATGCGTTGTAAAAATGTTTTTACTGTTTGCTTATTTCCCGATGTAGCTGCCGAGAGCTATGAATCAATTCGTGAACTTTAGTTTGTGAAAGGATCAAAAGGTTGAATTTAAAGTTAATTAAAGATGCAAATGCTAATCTTGTTTAGGATTAATTTGATATTAATGCTTTTTTGCTTGAAAGATACATTTTTGTCATGTGTCGGCAGAATTACAAGTGCGTCTGGAAGAATAATTCGGGAAAAATATCGGGATTTTTATTGTTTGCTAGCTACGGGAATATCCAAGCATTTGAATTAATTGTAATTCTGCGTATCAGTATTTTTATACTATTTTTTTTCTTTTCTATGTTTTGCTATTGCTCATTTTACATGTACATTTGTGTCCAGTAGCTAGAGCATATTTTCTCAGAACTTTTATCCAATGATTCATAACCCCAAAGTAAAATAGTATCAATTAAACTAATCCATATAAAAAGAAGGTAATATTTATTTGCATAATTTCACAGACTTGATAAATATAAGAAATAAATTCCTGGTTGAGATTATATATTAGTTCAAATTTTTAATATTATTAAAATTCAACATTTTTATTTAGTAAATTTTTATACTCACTCTGCACTGTTAATTTTATATATAGGGGGAGAACAATTAAATTTACCCTTATTCAGAGACCCCTAAAATTATAAACATTCATCATGAAAGTATGAAACTTTATAGATGACTTAAAAAAGCGTTGAGAAAATATTTAGCGAAAAAATAGTTCAAAAGATTGCCCCCAGAGAGCGTAATGTTTTGTTTTTCCGTAGTATTCATGCAAAATTTTGTTCACGTGATGCAGTAACGGATATGAAACCTACAAACATTCGCGGAGAACTTGTCTGGAATGCAATCGTCACTCGAAATGGCCTCGCGTTTTCGAGACCGTGAATTGTCAGTTAATTTGATTTCATGAAAATTTATTACTAAATTGTTGCCATGAAAACGCTGATTCTGAACCAGCTTCTGTATGAAATTTTCAGGATCTGAAAGACCTTCGTGTAAGTCCAATCATTACGTAAAGTCTCCGAAAAATGCTAATGAAGTTTGAAGTTATAGATCAACTTTCGTCATCCGGAATCAGAAAGAAAACCCGTTTCTGAGGAAATAGTAGAGAAGGTTGCTGTTCAAGTAAAGGCGGTGATAGATAGAAACTTTTATTTTCAGCACCAGCGTCCGCAAATACTTCTCGAATGTTTGCAGGTTTTATCGCAACTGCTGCATCTTGATAAAAAAAATGAAAGAATGCATATCTATATTATTACTATTGGTATAAATGGTAATACTCCCTCTGACAGCAGTTGTTGGGATCTAATTCTTTTTAATAGCTAATGTTTTTCCGATTCTTTTATTAAGTTGTCCGAAAGTTTCAAATTCTAATGACGAATTGTCATGTCTGTATGCTGCTCTGAATACGGAAACTCTAATTATGTATATCTTGTACTTTATTCTCAACTACGTTTCCAGAGTTAGATATTGCACAATATTTTTGCAATATTATTCAGCACCAGCAATATTGAATAATATCATAATAACGTGGGAAGCAATGCTGTGTAGTTCATTGAACTACTAGGTGTAAAGAAATAAATGAAAAAAAAATGTTGTTAGTAGTTAATCGCGGCAAAGAAAATTGTACATTTAAAAAAAAATCCTTGCTTTTCATAATTTTACGTTACAAAAAAAATTCAGATGCTCGTCTTCCACAAAAAATGCACTTAAAACTTCGACACGCGTCATTATTTTTACTCAGAACATCATCATGTACGAAAATAGAATCCAAAACAATTCCAAAAACAGTTTTGAGATGTTAATACAATTTTAGAAGGCTAGCATGTGGCAGTTTACAGTGTAATTTTTAATCAATATGTAAATACCAAACATTATTTTATAAATTTGTGCTTGTCTTCTTAAAGGTTTTCTGCATATCCCCTTTCTATTTTATTTATTTAATGTGAAAATTTCTCGAATTATTTAAACGGCGGGAGAGCAGATTATTGTGCGATCGTTTAGTGCGTGGATAATTTTTTTGATGAAATTTTCTCACGCGTTTAAATGGTTTTGATATTTTGTATCTTTCTAACTATAACGGAACAATAATATATTCATTTTTAATACGCAACATTTACATGACTCATTTTTGTATGCGAGAAATTCAAAAATGGTTTACATAGTAGCTAATCAAAATTAAGACAGTTTCTTAGTAGATTTCAGAAGTATGAGTAGAGGCCTTTCAGAAGAATTTGCATGCATTCGCGTATTAAAGTTTAAATGCAGCCAGAAACGCAGGGTTCAAATTGAACCTTGAAGTTAAGCTTTTGTTTTTTTCAATATCGCAAGAGATTATTTTTATCTGAAGCCCGATGAGCACATTCATCTTGAACGGACAAGTCACAAGAGGAGAAATGCCGGATAAGCAGTTAGCG
>BGPR01026660.1:0-21353 GCA_013235015.1 Araneus ventricosus | reverse complement strand
CCCTTCCTATAACTCCCAACCTATTTATGTAGTTGCTCTGTAAAGAAATACCTTTCAAGGTGCTTTAATGTTGTGATTTTCTTGAGTTTTTGTAGACATCATTCTCCAAAGCATTTGTTTGATCAAAAATCAAGGGGTTGGTAAAAGACGAAGGCAGGAATAAAAGCTTCCAAGCTGCAAAAAAAGAATCCCAGTTGTAATAAAATGTTTTTGAAATTTATATTGAAAGAAATATTTAACGAAAAAATGATGGTAATTCATACTGACGGTAAGCTAAGGTAAGACCACGGTAATTCAAACTGAGACATTCGACTACGTTTATAGGCCAGATTATAGACTTCATAATGGGAAGATCTTGTGTTCGACTCACGATTAACCTAATATCTGCCCTGTATCTGGGGGCCGTGATAACTTAGAAGTAAGGTTTTGGCTTGGGGACCGGAGGGTTCCAGGTCCAAAGCCCTATTCCACCAAAATCCACCTTGTATGTGGGACTGTATGTGATACACGTTAAAATTTACGTCCAGGATGAAAAGTCTTCACGCTGGTGTGGTGCGAAAGTTTGCAGAGGGAGGGCAGCTGAGCTGTTGTTCCCATCATCTCATCACGGTTAGAAATAGCCCTTGTAGTGCTTCAGAGCAGGGCGATGATATGACTAAATTAAATCGCCCTGTATCTGACCTGACCTGTGCTGAATTTGAAGTTGTGGTTTAATCCTTTCAAGTTCACTACATGTTGTCGTTTTTAAAATTTCTAAATCTATTTCAACCAACGGGAGTGTTTTACCCTAAACTTTCTTGTATACTTCCCCAAAAAGGTGCCGTTACCCCTTCCCCCGCGTGGCTAAAAAAAATCGAACCTACTGTTGCCCAGAATCCAATGACTATCAGAGGGTTTTTCATTATAGTGAGTGAAAAATATCTAGGTAAAGAATCAAATTCAAAGAGATGCGTACCGAATAAAATGCATGCATCACACACTTCCACTCTTACCGGCTCAAGGACAAACTGACGCAATTCGCTACTCCGTAATGAAATTCCGTTCCTTTCGCGTGCACAGAAGATTGCTTCCAGTACGCATGCACGTGGAGATAAAGGATTCTCTTCAAAAATAAATTATACGGACCGACAGACAGTCAACCCTTTGACAGATTTGGCCCAAAATTTAATACGGGCCTACATTCATGATTATAAAACTGTATACAAAATTTTATCCATCTAGCTATTCAAGTTTTTGAGTTATAGTGTTCGCATGACCACGGACAGACAGTCAGACAAATTTCCCGAGGACGGATTTTGTCCAAAATTTGATAGAAACCTACAAATTATGTGTCAAGTTCACATGCCAAATTTCATCCCTTTATCTCTAATAGTTTTAGAATTCACAGACAGACATAATTCTAAAATTGTGTTTTTCGGACTCAGGAGGTCTAAAACTGGAGATTCGTTAAAATCTCGAGTTCGAATTTTTTGACGATTACAATACTTTCTCTTTGTATACTTCGTATACGAGAAAGTAAAAAATGAGTATTAGACATTGAGCTGATCATAAATATGTAAAGGGAAAAAAAAATTAGCAGTTTTTATTTTCAAGAAATTTGTGGTTTCACAGTGAAACCAATGAATAGTAACGGGCTATTTTTACTCCGAATAAGTTATCATGGAAATTTAAAGTATACGTGAGTATTCAGGATATTCAACCTTCATAAAATTTAATATTACTTTCGAAGATTCAATTTTAAAAAATATCAAAATGTGCAAGAACCCTCATCATTTTGCTTCTCTTAGAGATCAAAAGCAATTTAGCTGCTTGCAATGCCGATGTCTTTGTGAATACTAACGGTATTGAACTGGAATTTTTATATAAGTTGGTTCTTAAGTTATGAAAGAAAAATTACGCTACATTTTGCCCATGCGCAGTATGCAAATGCTTAATGTGTGGTTTCACTGCGAAACCAATGAACTCGAAATTGCTAAACATTTTCAGATGTCGGCTTTGTCATCTGACCAAAATACGAAGTTACAAAATCTATCTCATAATAGTTCATAACTACGAACCAAGACAGTAATTTAGCAAATCTAATATTTAGAAGCCTATAAGTGAAAGAATAATGTCATGACACAAATATTATTACATAAATATTAATACATCAAAGATTAACTATAAGGCTGCCATCCTTTCAATAATGCTGCTTAATGTATCTTTGCATTATGATTTACATAGATTTGTTTCTGATTAACGATCTTAATTTTGAGGAATAATTTGATTTATGATTATGCAAATTCGATTTATAATCGCTAAAATCTTTACTCACAATTTTGTAATTTACTATTATCTGTAACATACGCAAAAGAGCTATATACACTACTAAGTTAATTGGCTCGAAATCTGCTTGTTTAATTATAATGCAGTTCTAAGCTGAATTTTATTTATAATAGTCTGTTTGCCATTTGTTCCTTTAAGGGCGAGATTAAATGAATAAAATTATTGCAGTTTCATAACAATCAATTTTGAAAAAGAAGAAGGTGTCATTCTTTACATCAGAGAGAGTGTTCACCCTCAACTTTATAGTATATTTTCTCAATATTACGTACAGTGGCGGCTCGTCGTATCAGAAACAAGCAGTGCTGCAAATAAAAACACCTTAAGTTAATATATTTAAAATCGAATTTTTAAAAAACAGTTTTGCTTCTAAATAGCCCAGAATTTTAAATTGCAATGATCTGAGTTGTATTTTAGAAAACTATCGACGTATCTTTTTCCATGAATGACTTCTAATAAATAAGACGAATGTTTATTAAAGAAGATTTATTTACAATACACCCCCGTCCAGTCTACCCTATAGGGTGTAAGGCCTACGAATTTCCGCCGGGCAACCTGAAAGAGAAGCCATGACCAAATAACAGCGAACGAGAAACTAGAGAAAAAAATCAAGAGAGCGATATGGGAGGGAGAGAAAAAAAATCACACAGTTGGCCTTGCGCCAAAGGACTGCAGCCTTTGCAGCCCAAGACACCGCCAAACTCAATGCGAGGAAATATTGGTTTCATCTTCGGAAGCGTCGCTTAGCTGTTGCGCAATGAGCGACTTTTTATGCTTGCGTGGGTTGTTTCTGAGCAGCTCCGACGTCTATTTCCTGCTTATTGATGCATTTTCAGACTTCTTTCTTAGTTTCCACTTAGCACCTCCTCCATTTTCGCTGCTGGTTGAACTATTAAATGAGAAAAAATAACCTAACAGGATTTTAAAAAAATAGAAAACAAACCTTTAAATTAATTTCAATAATTTCCCTTCATTTTTTAATTCACACATATTTTGGTGAAATCAGTTCTACCTGGCGCATGCGCAAAATCGTGGAGGGTTTCCGCATCTGAGAACGTTCAGTAATTTGTTGTATTTTTAAGTTTTCGTGTTTGCATACAAATGAACAGACCGACAAGGAGACTTCCGGATCCTAAAAAAAGTTTCTACATCCATGTCGTAGACCAGCTGGGTTCAAGATTTGATACAGTTCTATAGGTCCAAAATTACAGACCGATCTACAATTTCGGTATAAAGAACATATACAAAAAGTTATTCATCACGATTATTCGGTTTTTAAGTTTTCGCGTTCAAATGACACGGACAGACATACGTGAATTCAAAAATTAATAAAAAAACTAGTAATATTACAACTGCGATTTTATTTAAATGAGAGAGCAAACAAAAAAGTCTTTTTCAGATGAGGGGCGTTACCATTACGGCGTTCTAAATTTTCTACAGCGAGAGATTTCTATGCATACCGATCAGCAAAAGCAGATGCGCGTTTTCTGGTTTCCTTTTTCAGTTTTTCTTGGATATTTCGATAATTATTCAGTTTTCGAATTACAATTGACTTAACAAATCAAAGAGCGTAAAATTCCCTACAAATACACACCTTTATTTTTCTTCTACCTTTAATAACTCACCGGATAATGGTTCTCAAAAATGGGAGATGTCCAATAACTTATGACCACCTAGACCACCGTAACGGCGCGTTACCTATCTGAGGAAAACTTTTTTAAATGCACTCTCATTAAAAAAATGTAACATTATTACTTTTTTTTATTATTTTTTGAAATGGGTCCAATAATTTATTACCACCCTATTATAACAAAATGGAGTTTCTCGAAGTTGGGGTGTTCTAAAACGCGGAGATTCGTCAAAATTTCGACGTTGAATTTTTTGACGATAACAAGACTTTCTCTTCGTATACTTCGCATGCGAAAAAGAAAATACAGGGTGACAATTATTGAGCTATCTGAAATAAAAAATAAAATTTTCAAAAACTTTTGAGTTCAAAAATTCTATTCAAATTTTAAAAGTAACTACAGGTATTCGAATTTAGTTTATGACATGTTCGATATGCTTGAAATCAATGGCTATGACGTGGCGCAGACGAAGAGCAAAATTCTGCAAAAATCGATGTCAAAGTGTCGAGACATCGGCACTAACAATTCTCTCGAACTTTTCAATCACATTTTTGATTGTTATAACACTGGTCCGGTTGTCTTCAGCTTTCCAGTTGCAAATTTCCTTTGAGCCACAATCGGGCTGTTATTGCTCGAATAGTAGGCCTTGGCGATCGATATACGCTCTGAAACGCTGTATTTCGACATTTTCAACGAAAAATGAACAACAAAATCCCAACGTGCCCTGCATTCAACCGCCAAGTTTTAACTGAATCCCGCCAACAGTTCAAAAGTTATCAAGGGTTTCTTTTTTATATAGCTTAATAATTGTCTCCCTGTATGAAGAAAGCAAGAATGTCCACGCCAATTATAACATCGTAGAAACGGTTCTATTCTTATTTTTCAGTCATCTACAACAGAAGGCAGAAACACAATGCATTCTTTTATTCCTGACATCTTAAATAGCATCCTTTCCTTTTAATTCCTTGACAGTCTTAGCATCAGTTTGTCATCAGTTACGGTATCGTACTCCTCTGCCTTCCTTTCATTCTTGCGCTCTCTGATTATTTATTTTCTAATAATAGAAATTCAGGTTAAGAGATCTGAGCTAAATGGCCGGTGGGAAATAGACCCCGTCTCGGCATTTGGCCCGACTTCACTCCGCAGTTTTTTCCTTTTTTTACTCTCTTTCTCGTATACGAAGTATACAAAGATTAAGTATTGTAATCGTCAAAAAATTCGAACTCGAGGTTTTGACAAATCTCCACACTTTAGACCTCCCTGAGTCCGAAAAACACAATTTTGGAATTATGTTTGTCTGCGTGTAAACTCGAAAACTATTAGAGCTACGGGGATGAAATTTGATACATCATTTGTAGGTTTCTATCACATTTTGGACAAATCCGTCTACAGGAAGTCTGTCTGTCTGTATGTCCGTGTTCATGTGAATACTATAACTCAAAAACTTGAATATTTAGACGGATAAAATTTGGTACACAGTTTTACCATCAGGAATATAGGTTCGCATCAAATTTTGGGCGAAATCCGTCAAAGGGTTGACTGTCTGTCGGTCTGTATAATCGCATACTTCTAAACATTATAACTCGTAAACCCTACAGCTTTGATGAATAAAAATTAGTATGAGGTCTGCTAACATTAATTGTAGATCCGTGCCCAATTTTCGTTTCAATCGGTCTAAAAGAAGGTGTTCAAATCGCCTATTTGTCTTTTTTCATCACACAATGACGCGAGGCCTTTATTGCGTAATTGCGCGATTCACTTGCGCTAATCCTTTCCGCTTCTACCCACGCCTTTCGCCTCCAAGCTTCCGATTCCCAAGCTTTTTTCTCCACTGCTTTAAGGAAGTTTGTTCGTTTTACTGCCTTTTAGCTTATTTTTTTCTCCGAGTATACGAGAAAGTTCAGGGAAGACCACTCCCTCTGGTTTTAAACTCGAGTCGCATGGAATTGACTTTTTAACCGAGTCAAATCCAGGGCCGGATAAGGCCTGTAGGGGGCCTATAGGTAAAGTAAGTTTCGGGCCCCCCACCCCCAACTTTCAAAACCAGATTTTTTAAATTTTAATTTAATCTCTATATAAACTCAATATTATGATAAAGAGATATAACAGAACGGTTTTTTTGTATGCCATCTTCAAAAAAACTGGTTTTAGTATCTCGAGAATAAAAAATTAAAATTTAAAAGTAATTTTAAATAAAACGTTTAAAAAATTGCTGAACCTTTTTAACACAATTTAAATATTATAATGCAAAGTTCACCAGGACTGTTGACTTGAGGCACACTGATCTACTAACAGATTTGAAAACATGAAAAATATCCCAAGATTAATGTTCTGAAATTTAAACGATACTTGATTTTTTTTCCAGTAAGTTCTAGTGCACAGCTTTTGTAAATCCAATGAAAGATCCTGAAAATAATTTTAAATAAATAATAATCTCGGGCCCCCAAAGTTGTGGGGCCATAGGACTGCATTGCCTATTTGGTAATCCGTCCCTGGTAAAATCAATAATAATTACTTGAATGAATGATGAAATTAAGAACAATTTTCTTAATTCATAGAAAATTGAGATTTAGCTCGTTTTAAAGTGGATACGCTATTGTGAACAATTATTAAAATTCACTGAAAAGAATTACATTTATTTATAACTAAGTTAAATAGTTCGAAATCTGTTTTTTTTTTTTTATCAAAATGGAGTTCTGAGCTAAATTTTATTTATATTGGTCTGTTTGCCATTTTCCCCTTTAATTATTATTAATGATTAAATATTAAATGATTAAAATTATTGCAGCTTTATAACAATCAATTCTGGAAACGAAGAAGGTGAGAAATATATATATATATTTCTTTTTCTAGAGGATATTTCTCCCGTTTAAAAGCGAATAAGCTATAATGAACATTTTTTTAAAATTTTACTGAAAAGAATTACATTTATTTATAACTAAGTTAAATAGTTCGAAATCTGTTTGTTTTATCAAAATGGAGTTCTGAGCTAAATTTTATTTATATTAATCTGTTTGCCATTTTCCCCTTTAAGGGCGAAATTAAATGATTAAAATTATTGCAGTTTTGTAACAATCAACTTTAAAAACGGAGAAGGTGATAATTTTTCTTTTGTAAAGGGTATTTGTCCCGTTTAAAAGAGAATAAGCTATAGTGAATAAACTTTTAAATTTTATGGAAAGTTTTATACAGTGGAACCCCGGGAATCCGAACTAATTTGAGCTGACCTCTGTTCGGATTCCAGAAAATTCGGATTATCCGGCAAATTCGGTAAAATACTCTTGATATACCAAACGCAGTAGACTTTGGGTGCTGTGTGAAAGAGTACTAGCGGCGATTCGGAATGTCAAGCAGGTTTAGTTCCTTACGTCAAAAGAAGATTTTGTTTCTTCTAATTAAGGTACTGTATTCATTCTTAAATACCAATTCATTTTTTTTTCTTTTTAAGTTAGGAATGAACATTAGCTTTGTCTTTGATTAGTAATTGCTATTTTTCCTTTATTTTTCAACAAAAGTTTTTAGAAAATTTTAAAAAGTTCGGATTATCCAAAATTTCGGATTTTTAGGGTTTGGATGCCCGAGATTCCAATGTACCTCAAAAATTATTAGTGACAGTAGAATCTCGATTATCCGAGCCTCTATAAACCGAGGTCTCTGTTAACTGAACCGCTACCAGAAAATTATAGGGATTTTTTTCATTTCATGGTCAACGAAGTTTTCAGAAAAAGTTATCAAAATTGGCATTATGGCCGATTTTCACAATGCGAAGGCATATGAACATATAGTTTTCGGGTGATATTTTATAACCCAAGAAGTTAATTTAAAAAATGAATTTAAACACCCACAGTTCCATTCTTAAATCCTTCAATCAAGACATGAGGAAATTCCGTGCATTTTCATGAAAAAAATGGAATTACAAATGTCGGAATGTTTTGCGGGCAGAATATTTGTGAGAATATTTTTAAAGAATCACTGGAAGAACGCAAAGGAAACTGCAAAAATTACTAACAATCTCGAATCCGCTTATCAATTTTTTTCCAAAAAAATGCATGCAAGTTTGGTAATTAGAAAAAGTTTATTAAAATGTTAATTCGTGATAGTTCCTGCTGACTTATTTTTTAAAATTTTAAATAAACAATTTTGGAAAACTTTGCCGTAAGAAAGGATGTCACAATTTATAACTGAGTCCCTATTAACCCAGTTTTCGGTTATCCGAAATGATTACAGTCCCAGTCAGCTTGGATAATCGAGGTTCTGCTGTACCGTCAAAGGCTTCATTAATCTAAAATCGCCAATTGGCGATAAGTGTGAAATATTGTACCCCCGAACCCTGCTGCCGAAATACAGGATTCTACCAGGTGGAAACAAGCAGGTCCGTTACTGAAGAGACATATCATTAATGTAGAGAAGGGGAAATGATGAGTCTTCCCATATCTTGGCGGATTAGAGCTGCGAGTTGAGCAACCAACTATCATTTCCGCTATTGTTAATATTACGAACATGGGAAAAAAAAGAAACCGGTTTCTTGCCTACAAACAAGAGAAACATACCTCTGTTGGGGTTATAATAAGTAACTGATATTTATACAAATGCATAACGGTGTGACCTCGACGTAGATTTGAATGAAGCAATACAAATTTCAGGATTTTCGGGGGTTTTTTTTTTAAGATGATTTTGTTATTTTGGATTGCAGAAACTTTATTACTGTGGGAAGGTTTTACTTTACTGCAGATTCTTCTGAAACGGTTTTTAAGGGCTCTAACCGAAAAGGAAAACCGATGCCTTTTTACACAAGTGAATAGAATCCGGGCAGTGAACTGTTTTGTAAAAGAGAGAGAGAAAACAACCTTGTTCCGGCACGTGGCAAAAATTTAAATATTAATATGATAATCGGCAGACTATTATTTATTTTAAATGTAATTAATTCACACCAAATTAATATTTTTTGAGGGATTCTGTTACGGCTAATTTTCTCTTTCTCTGAATTGAATAGAACAGAAAAGAAACTTAATTTAAATGTAATTGGGAAATATCCTATGTCAGCATTTTTTAGTTTGTGTTTTCTGTAGAGACATCATTTTCGACTTAAGTTTTTACGCAGAGAAAGGAGATATTATTTTTATAAACTATAAATTCCTTCATCTTAAATCTTTTCGGTAATGTTAAGTTTTAACTGTCATCTGGATATGGCGTATATACGCCAAAGTCGTATACTCCAATACTATTTATTAACTATAAATCCGTCATGCTGAGTTTTCGTTATATTTGCTTTAGGTATGTTGGAATATTTTGTCACACTGCTGTTGCCAAAAATTGAGCATTTTTAAGGATTTAATACTAACTAGTAGAATTACTTTAGATTTAACAGTACTACTTTAGATTTAATACTAACTAGTAGAGTTGGACTAGTAGATTTTTAAGACGAGACGACTAGTTAAGATATTATGATGATTCTTTTCATCAACTTTTCTCATCAGACTTTTTACATTTTTTTTAAAAAATACAACTGTTTTTATGAAAAGATCACCAGATGATAAAATTTAATCAAAGTTATTTCCAAATAGTTACAGACATCGTATGTTTTGTTTTTCTTAAATATTGTCATAGTTGTCTGCAATGAATGAGTAAACATGAAGCTCATATAAATTTTTCCAATGACTTTTAATTGTACTCACGTGTCTTTTTTCCTGTTACCGTTCAATATTATGAACTATTTTTGAAATTAAAAATAAATGTCGTACTTTCGGTAATAGTTTGTTTAAATGCGCTTTATTCCAAAAACGTTGCAACAGAACATAAAACGGTCAAAGAATGTACGCTCGATGTAAAAAATAAATCATTCCCTTCCTGAACACCATCGTATCTAACTGAAATTCTTATTAATGGAAAACGAAGACTATCTAAATGATTAATTTCAAGCCTGTATATAAATATTGAATTTCTCTTTGAATAATTACCTGAGTTTGATTAATTACCTGAAGTTACCTGTTTTTTTATCGCACTTAAGTAAAACATTATCCACGTATTACATTTGTAAATCATAAGAATTAATAAAAAGCAAAACATTATTTTCAATGTATGTTTCTTTTAATCTTTTCTGTTATGCCTTGTTAACCTAAATCTATTTACTTTGTTATGAAGTGTATTTAAAACATAAATTAGTTGATAAAAGCTTTAAAAAATCAAAAGGAAGTCCTTTCAATATCTGCTGCAGAAGTTTTTCTTAAGACTGTGTTTATCCAGATGAGACTATAAGGAAAAGTTTTTTTAAAAGAACTTCTGAAATAATAAGTAAGTTCAATAATAAGCTAATAATAAGATTAAGAAACTTTAGTGACAAAACGTTTAAATAACTAATAATGAACTTTTAATAATAAGTAACTTTAAATTATAGATAACAAAAAATTTAAATATAAATAATAAATTTATTATTTATTCTTTACATAGATATTAAATTTTCAATAATGGAGAAAAATGGTCTGAAATCCCATTAAAAAAAATCAAAAAATTAAAAAAACCTGAAAATTCCATTGAAAAATTGATTAGTTGCTTGAAACTATTACAAACAAATCGTTTGATATTGATGGAACGTTAAACAATAAAAAAGAGGAAAAAATATAACAGAAGGTAGCGTTTCTGGAAACAATAATAAACATTAAAAAGCAATTAATTTATCATTTATTCTTTAATTAAATTATAAACTTCTAGCTTAGATGGAAATCTCTGTTTATATAAGAAACTAGAAACTCCATTCAAAATCAATTGATTACAACAAGTTTTTACAGATAAATCGTCTGCAAAAGGTAGAACAATAAAGCATATGAGAGAAAAATGAATTAGGTAAGAGCTCAGAGAGGAGAAGGGGGACATGACGATGATTATTTGCGCCAATATTTGACCGCGCATTCTTTCTGCTTCAAAGCTTTTTAGACAGCAAAAAATAATAAAAAAATTCCAGATATTGTCTTAAAGTTGTTTTGATCGCATCTTACGGATTACAGCGGATTTTTCCCTGACAACCCCCATATCAGATGTTTGATAAATTACTCTTAACATTAGATTCGATTTCCCAATAATGCTCGGGATGTACGAACCACCTGTGTCAGTGACCAGCGGTGTTTTTCAAAGGGAACGAACTTTTATTCCCTAACTAACAAAACTTCTAGTTCTTTTATCTCCTTGAAGCCAGGGCCTTGTTAAAAGAATGTTTGTTTGCCCCAGAAGCAAGTTTTGACCAATTAAAAGTGATGTCTATAAAAAATCTTGCTATCTTTTCGATCCAATTTTTCCTTATTGGTTCTTACAATTGATAACGTTTCTTTCCGGGTTTTATTGTGTTGTAAGGTTTAACCATTTTCTTTTTTGTTTAGTAGCCGATGCAATCTCTTTTTGATCATTCTCCTTAAACAAAATCTTTATACTATTTCTACTTTCTCCTACATATAGAAGAAAGCATCATAATGGTCAAAAATTGCGACTTGGACATTTCGACGAATTTCGAAGTTTTAAACCTGCCCGAGTCCGAAAAAATATTTTTTGAATTGTTTTTATGTATCTGTCCGTATATACAGTGTGCCCACTCTATTCGTGGCCCAATAGTTAATGTCTAAACCGTTGGAAATGGGCAGGGTGAGGAAAAAGTTTTGGTAGCCGTCTTCGGCGACCAGCTTGTTCGCTTGGAATATGATTTCAATTGATTCTTTCATTATTTTATATTCATGGTTCCCTTAAAAACGTAATTTTAAGCTTCAGAGTGTGGTAGATATTTAAACCATGTTCTTTTAGTGACCTTGCGCCTGTTCTGTTCATTATCTACACAAATGTCTTTAATGGAGTCAAATAACTTACCATGTTATGTAACATTTAATTGCACGTTCTTGGCGCCATCTTCACTTTCTTATTCCTCTCGCAAAATATGCATTTGATTTCAACATTAAAATGGCTCGTCCCATTTTACAGCCAGCGGCATGTTAGCTGGAGTTTACTGGATATATTTCTTAATATAGGTAATATCTCAGAGAACTTGGTTCACACATTTTACACAAATTTTGATGAAATAAAATACGAACGAAAAATGCATCAGGATATTACTTCAGCTTTCAACAATGAAAGAGAAACATGCTTTTAAATATAAAAGTTTAAACAACGAAAACGGTTTGAATTGAGTTACAACAATGAAAAGTATTGTTATAAATTAGGCCAAAAAATATTTTTAAAAATTTATAACAATTAGAGAAAAAAAATTGTGCGGCAATTTCATTGATATCATTGAGAAGGTAATATTTTGCATTTTCAGATGACGTGCAAATGATTTTTGTGCTGCAATATTTGCAGAAGTTATTAAGGAAAAACGCCAGAATATCGCTTAATTTTTAATTAATTAAATTTCTAATTAAAAATTCAAAAAAGGGCTCCGAGGTGCACATTCCCACCCTCCAAAGCTCCTACGACAATTTTCGTAGCTCTAGAACAAGCAATTTGCCCTGTAGAACGCCACACACACGGACACACAGTCACCTTCATTATTAATAGAGACAACCGCTCAATGTAATAATGAAATTTTGATATCATTGTATAGTTCACTTTTAACAGTTTTTTTTGTGCAACAGAAGGCTCCCCTTCTACGCCAAGCAGGAATTGGCGGTAACTTTTAAGGAAGACATCCTTTTTTGTCCGAAATGCTGTCGATGAAGGAAAAAGTAAAATGTGCTGGTGATTTCACAAAACGATACCCCCATTTGTGTTCAACATGTGTTTCGACGTTGTTATGGAAGCAATCCTCCTGATGTAAAGGCAATAAAGAGATAGTATGGAGAGTTTACAGAAATAGGCAACATTTTTGATCGCCCAGAAGTGGAAGGCTTACAATGAACGAGAAACTGTTGATAGCGTTCGGCATTCATATCAGCGGAGTCCTGCAAAATCAACTCAACTTATTAAAACCTTTATAATAGTGCTTGCAATGTATTCAAACAAACACATGTCTAATTATAATAGTTTTTCCACAATATTTTTTTTTATAATCAGGGCAGGACTTTATGTACTTCTTATTGAAAAAATGCTTTAAATGCAGTAAAGAATTATGTTTTGTATTATTTGAGTGAATTTATGTACTTCTGAAAGAATTCAGAAGTCTAATTTTTTATGCTACCTCTCCCTCGGTTCTATAAGTCATATTTAGTAAAATAATTTTGACTCACATTCCAAAAAAAAGTTCATGAATTTCATTATTTGAACTAGTTTGAATTTCATTATTTTTGGCTAATCAGCGGCCATCGCTTCCTCGAGTTGTTCGCTGATTGGTGGATGTTCCTCGAGGCGGCCGCTGAAATGGTCTAAAAAGGGTTAAAAATAGTGATATTCAAATCTTCATAACTCGGTTAAGTTTTAAGCGCAGAAGAGTGGACTCTTTTTTTTGTTTAAACTATTAGTATGTCAAGAATATCTTACTAAATATCACTAACAGTTCAAAGGGACGGTATAAAAATTAAGATTTCGGAACTTTTTCGAGAGCGCATTTATTGACTCAAGTAACTTAAAATATAATCATGTACGCCATTTAAAGCATTTTTCTTAATGGAAGTATACGCCTATCTTGAACGGCATAACTCTCTCACACCGAACGAGGAGATCCCGGGCTGTCTAAAAAATTCCCCTTAGCAGCGACGAAGGCCGGCCTGAGGCGGTTGTTTCCTTTTGAGGGGAAGTGATGTTCTGAGATCAATTCGGCGATAAGCGCGGTAGGGGGTCCGATTATCCTTTCCAACCACAGCCCATTTCCGTGCGCCTTAAGGGAAGTTTATAGCAGGAAGGTAGTGGGGTGGGAAGGTAAATGATCACCCAGGTTGGGAGAGTCCAATTCATGTGGTTTCCTCCCCAAAAGTCCCGGTTTTAAAGGAGCTAGAAAAAAAAGTCTCCTCGGAATTAAAGGGTTAAACATCGAGCCACAATTAGAGTGTATGTTGACACAGGGTTTTTGGGTGGCTGTATCAGTTATGCCCGTGTACATGGGAAAACAATCAGTCAATAACGCAACGGGTTAGATGGATGAAATTTGGCACGTAGTCCTTACATCTAAAATGCATAGGGGGAGTTGGGAGAGATTGATACTCGGGAACATTGATACAGTCCATAAATTTTGATGATTGGAATGGCTCAAGATGTTCATATCCCCTCACATATATGCCACTCTAACCCTTAGCACAGGGTGTTGTCATCTAGTGAGTTATAGGTGGCTCTGTACTATAGATATCGCTGTTGCGCAACCAGAATATTGGCAAAGGCCTTGTAATTCGAGGAACGAGCGCAGTTTTGACTTGCTGTGGCATGTGGCTCATGGTGAAGGAGTGCAAATCTTGTTGCGCTATTAGTAAATTTGTGTGCATAGGGAAGTTGAGTCATGTAACTCTACGTGTAGAACCCTAATTCTTGATGCGTCATTACAGTTTGTGTGTTACTAGTCAAGTGTTTATGTTTATCGTCTTTCGTTTGTTGTCAAATAAACTTTGTTCATCAAACTTAGTATGGTGTAAGATCCCCCAAGATCATTAGCGAGCGGTAACTTTTTTTCCCACGCCATGGGTCACAGGACAGAGCATGTGCCTCAGCGGGAAGTCCTCGTTAACACGCCGACAAAGAGAGCCTGGAGTCCAGTCTGGCGCCAGCGGATTTCTCTTTAGTGGACGTGATGAAAAGGGTAAATTATATCCAGCCGGAGAAACCGTTTGCGACAAAAGGACCGGCCCCAAAAAAGGTAAGGAGCCAATAATGGCTCGCTGAGGTGGACTCCACCTACAGAATTGACGGGGATTTGTGGAGAGGCCTGTTGACCGTTCCCACAGTAGGAAGACAATGGGAGTTAAAAGAGAGAGCGAAGATGGAGATTTTTGGGGAAGAGATCTTCGGAAGAGGACAGAGACGGAGCAAGGGCTCGATTTTCTTGGTGGTGAAAAGATAGACTTGGGTCGCTGAGTTCTCAAGTCCGGTCGACGGAAGACCAAATTCATTCTTTTAGGCCACTCTTAGAAGTGGGCCTGTTTTGGTTATGTGAGCACTGGATAGAACTCTAATCTTCTGTATTATATTTTAATAATTTTCTCTTATTTAATCAAGATCAATATTCAATAAAAACTCTTTCACGCACGTGCTATAAAAAATAAGAGTATTTCTTGGCTCTGGACCTTCCTCCCCCAGAGTCTTTGGCTGCCCAATACGTTACAATGGTTCTTGAATACAGAACAACACGAACTACCTGCAACCCCCGCTCTGGTTACGATGAGGTAGCACATGACCCCTCACCGGGTATATTTTTCGGCCATGTTGAGTCAAAATTTAATTTACAAATGAATCAAACCGCTAATCTTCTCGTCGAAGTAAATTTTACTCTAAGTACGTGTTATGTGATTTCTTTCACTAATTATGTTTCCCTGCCAGGGAATCTACTCCAAAGGTAGGAAAAAATTATTTATTCATTATTATTTTTCTGAACTATATTAAGTTTTGAGGTTTTTAGCGTTTATTTTGCGTGACCACTTGCTTTAAGTAAAAAAGTCTCTTGGGGCAGATTGATACAGTTGACTCCGGGGCACATTGATACGCATTTTCTGTGCGTATCAATGCGCCTTAACAGCAACTACTTTGCAAAATCTTCTTCAGAAATGGAAAAAATCGTAAAAATGAACTCTCTAAGAGAAACACAATTAAACATTTGTTTAAACTATGAAAACAGTTTGAATTTTGTTTCCGTCCAAAAACTCATGGAGAGCAGTGGAGTGGAATATGTATTTGAATGTCCGTCGAATAAGAAAGTTCAAGCATGACCCTTGTTCACGATCACAACATTTATTATACGATCACACACACAGAACTATATACATGGTTTCTAACAAGCGAGAGACAAGACAAGTGCGTAGTAAGGTGCGCGTCGGCGCGCTCACATATTATGGCAACCATGGATCGCCAAGATGCCAATTTACAGTTCAAAGGCGCCAACATCCTGGGCCCCGTTGCAATGTTTACATGCAACACTAATACACATTAATTACATAACACATGGAAACTATACGAAATTGTTAATACACAATGTATTCACTAATTAGCACTGTAATGAAATACGTAAAACATTCGAACAATTAAATATATGATAATGAATATAAGAACAGATATAAATATACAATACCTATTGATAGTTAATCATAGAAAGGTAACTTTATGATTTTGTTTACTGGACGTTGATAAATGCCTTTGCTTTCACTGTTACAACTTTTATTACATTATCCTTTCCTGCATGAACCTTAATTATTTTTGCAAGATTCCAATTAAGTGTTTTAGAATTATCCTCATTTTTAACCAAAACAATTTCATTTTCTTTAAATATTTTCTCACCTTTGCGCCATTTAACACGTGATTGCAAACGATTTAAATAGTCCGTCGACCATTTTTTCCAAAAGATTTGAGAAAGCCTTAGTACCAATTGCCATCTATTTAACCTATTAATTGGTACTTCTGTTAAATCTGGATCTGGTAAAGCTGTTAAAGATGATCCAACTAAAAAATGGGCTGGGGTAAGTACGAAATCATCGTTAGGATCACTAGAAAGATTACAAAGAGGTCTAGAATTTAATACTGCTTCCACTTGTGTAACAAGTGTGCTAAATTCTTCATGAGTAAGTACAGTGTTTCCTACAACTCGTTTTAGGTGAGATTTTAGTGATTTAATGCCTGCTTCCCATAAACCTCCGAAATGAGGTGTGGCAGGTGGATTAAAATGCCAAACGATACCTTCTGAAGCAATGAAATCTTCAATTTTTCCTTATTGAATAGATCCTTTAATATTTTTCTTAACTCATTATTAGCTCCTACAAAATCTGTGCCATTATCACTATAAATATCACTAGGTTTTCCTCGACGTGCAATAAATCGTTTTAAGGCACCTATAAAGGCATCTGTACTACAACTATTTACAATTTCTAGGTGAACTGACTTTACAACAAAACAAATGAATATGCATATATAACATTTATACGATTTTTTAAATCTACCTGAAAGCAATTTAATACTGAAAGGGCCACAAAAATCAATACCGACCCTTGTAAATACTCTTGATATATTTACTCTAGAGCTGGGAAGATCTGCCATAACTTGATTACTACCCTTTGCACTTACCTTTAGACAAGGAATACACCTTCTAATAATTTTTCTTACGTAATTTCTACCATTTATTAACCAGAATTTTGTACGAATATTGGCTAAAGTTGCTTCTGCACCTGTATGGAGATACAAAACATTAAAATGATTAATAATTAGATCCGAAAAGTGATTGTTATAGGGTAACAAAATTGGATGTTTTCTTTCCATAGGCAAATTGGAGTTCTTCAGTCGGCCACCAACACGTAGAATGTCCTGCTCATCTAAAAATGGAGATAAGTTTATTAACGAGCTTGAATTAGGTAGCTGCTGACCACTTTTGAGACACTGAATTTCTTGAGCAAAACAATTTGCTTGTACGTTTTTCACCAAACACATTAATGATTTAAATAACTCAGGGCTAGTTAAGTTGCCCTTGCTTGGTTGCAAAGAATTTTTTGCATTTCTAACGAAACGCACACACCACCCGATGACTCGTTGAAGTCGGGTAAATGAAGAACAGTTGTTGATTATAGGTAACACTTCTTGACCTTGCACCACAAGACACACTGGATCTGTCGGAGTTTTCTTGAACTCTCGTTGGTATAGCTCATTATCGTTGATATCACTGCAAACACAAGGAGAAACTACTGAATGATCTTGTAAGAACGACGGACCAAACCACCACAACTTACAATCTTGGATTTTTTCTGGATCGATCCCTCTAGAGATAATATCTGCGGGATTTTCCTTGGATGGGACGTGTTGCCAGGCGCTAACTTCTGGGAGATTTTGAATTGCATCGACTCGGTTTCTCACAAAAGGCTTGAGTACCGAAGGGTCCTTTTGTATCCATGCAAGGACAATGGTAGAGTCGGTCCATAGTACAGTACTATGGAATGAAATTTTCATCGATGTGATGGTTTTTTGTGCTAACTTGGCAAGAAGCACAGCGGCACACAACTCAAGCCGGGGTATTGTTACCGACTTCAGAGGTGCGATTCTTGATTTTGAACACAATAAATTTGTAGATATTTCTCCTGAGTTACTGAGACACCTTACATATATTGCTGCACCGTATGCCTTCTCAGAAGCGTCTGCGAAGCCGTGCAGTTCTATTTTAAGAGCATAGTCCAAGAAAATATATCGTGGAATGTTCAGAGTGTTAATAGTTGATAAAAACGTAACAAATCGCTTCCATTGTGATTCCAATTGTATTGGCAAGGAATCATTCCAGTCCAACTTTAACCTCCATAATTCTTGCATTAGAAGTTTCGCTTTCGTAACTACAGGCGAAATCAGACCTAAAGGATCGAAAATCCTAGCAGTGGTCGAGAGGACTGATCTTTTCGTAATTTTACACGATTCACAGGTATCTACATTAGCAGACACCGAAAATGCTAAAGAGTCCTTTTGAGGTCTCCACAAAAGTCCTAGGGCCTTTGTTTCATCAGGAATCGTAAGAGAAACATCTCCATCAGAAACTTCCGAATTTGCGAGCAATTCCTTGCAATTGGAGGACCATTTATGCAATTGCATGCCTCCTCCTCTGAAAAGCGCTATAAGTTGTTCCTTAAGCTGTTTAGCAGAATAGATGTCTGCAGCGCCAGTAAGTAGGTCATCCATATACATGTCACTACTAACAGCTGAGGCAGCCAATGGATAATTGTGTCCATCATCCATTACTAATTGTTTAAGCACTCGTTGTGCCAGGTAGGGAGCACATGTTGTGCCGTACACAACCCTATTCATTTCATACGTTTTGATAGGGTCATCGATGCTCTCTTTCCAAACGATTCGCAATAGATCTCTTTGAGATTCATCTATGAATATCATACGAAACATTTTTTTGATATCCGAAATCAATCCGATTCCATTTTTTCTGAATCTCAATAATATCGCAAATAACTCGTCCTGAATGACTCCTCCATTAGCTAAAATAGAGTTCAACGACTCGCCAGTCGAAGTAGCGCAGGACGCATCGAAAACAGTCCTAAGCGGTGTGGATTTGGAATCGGGACGTAAAACACCATGATGCGGCATGTAATATGCAACTGTCAGTTCCGACGCTTCGAGCACTTGTTCCATATGTCCCATATCCAAATATTCATGAATAAAGTTTCGATACAACTGTTGAAGATTTGGATTGGCTTCTAATTTTCGCCATAACGAATTTAATCGACGAATAGCCGTTTGCTTGGATTCGCCGAGACAGCTAGGTTCCTTTAAAAAGGCCATTTGAACAATATAATGTCCCGTTTGATCTCTCCGATGATTATTCACGAAATGATCTTCACACAACTTGGTTTGTGAATTTAAATTAAGAGATTCATCTTCCAATGATTCTAACTGCCAAAATTTAGAAATTAAATTTTCTAACCCTTCTTGCTCGGAAAGAAGAAAGCAATGCAGTTTATCATCAGCTGTCGGTAGACCTCCAGTAACTATGTAATTAAAGACCGAATTTTGCAGAGTGATTGAATCATTTATTTTGATTTGATCTGCCTTAATAATTTTAAAGAATACTTGTGCACCTAAGAGCATTGAAATCTTAGCTGGCTTATGAAATGATGGATCTGCTAATTTAATATGCTTCGGCAGAGAAAGTTTTGATATGTCTAAATTACAAGAGGGAGTGACTGATGATATTTTAGGAACAACCATAAACTTTAAGCTTTCATTGAATGAATTATCTTTATTTGAAATAATAGCATTTGTTTCATATTTTATATCTTGCGCGAGCCCATTAATGCCAGAAACAGAAGAATTAATCCGATTTCTTTTTAAACCCAAACTTATTGCGCAATCGCTCGAAATAAAATTTATTTCTGATGCACTATCCAAAATTATTCGAACTGGCATTCCATTTACATAAGCTACAGCCGTACTCATTAAATATTTCATCGGCTTTGAATTCTTTTTATCCGTTGAACGCAAAGCAAAGCATTGCTCGGAGTTGACCTTGGGAGCAGTATCAATAAATGCTTCGGTCGTGGACGGAATTGATACATCTGTTTTGTCTCGATGCAATTTAGTATTATGGAAAGAACTGCAAATCTGACAACGAGATTTAGAAGTACACGATTTAGATGCATGAAAATTGAGACAATTTGTGCAAATGTTATGCTTCTTACAAAGTTCATATCTCTCCAAAGGGGAATGATTTAAAAACATCTCACAATTATACACAGAATGTTTCTTGAATTGGTTACAGATGACGCATGCTTTCTGACCTTGATTAGGATTTGATTCACCGGCAGTCGATGTTTTATTTTTATCTTTAGTCAAAAAAGATTTCCAGCGAGAATTATTTACACCGGAAGAGCTTTTATTTTTTATCGGAATACTTTTTTCTGCGAAATCTGATTTAATGACTGATTCTAGTTGAATGCATCTTACTTCTAAAAAAGAAAGAAAGTCTTGTAAGCTAGGTACCTGGGTCGTTGTCAAACTTAATTGAAACAATCTTTGAGATTCCTTATCTATTTTATTATTTAATACATGCAAGATAATTGCATCTGACAAGGAATTTGATTCTAATTTTAGGTTTTTCAAAGATCGCATATGATTCCGAACAGTATCGATTAGTGATCTAATTTGAGTGGGATTTTCATTATGCAATTTATTAATCGAAAGTATACCGGCGATATGTATGTCAACCAAGGCTCTTTTATTTTCATACCTATTTTCCAACGCCTTTAGAAGGGAATCAAAGTTATCTTGATCGCTTTGTATTAAGGCCGCTTCATTTTTAAGAGCACTTTTTAGATATATTAGTTTTTGAGATTCATTTAACGAATCATTATTTCCGATAACACTCATAAATTGTGTTTTAAAATTTTCGAATTCTTGGAACTTTCCACTAAACGTGGGTAACGGAAGGTCTGGTAATTTTATATGGCTCTTTGGCGACAACTTAGCGTTTTCTGTTTTCTGCTCTTCATATTTCGATAAAAATACAAGGATGCTTACCTTGAATTTTTCTGCATCTTCTTCCATATCGCTTAGAATCTCCAATGAATTATTCAATTCTACCTTATCAGGAAGAGAACAATATTCGTTTTGGAGGTTATCCAGTTCCTTAAGTATATCGTTTATACTGTTCAGTTTTGATGTTAATTCGATACAATCCTTGGTTTCGTCTACATATTGGAACGAATTAACGAACTGTTCGATTTTTTTCAGCTTATTTTTGTAAGCCGTTTGCTTACGATTAAGCTCTGTTATCGTCATGACGAGACGTAATTTATTCCTTCAAACAAAATGTATTATTCCTTT
>BGPR01026659.1:0-21353 GCA_013235015.1 Araneus ventricosus | reverse complement strand
ATCTTTAGAATTCAGGTGTTCAAGAACAGAATAAAATATAGTGTTCCTAAAATTGTATACACGCTGAGTAATTATTACGAGTTCGGAATTATCTTCAGAATGCAGATGTTAAAGAACAGAATAAAAATGTAGTGTCCCGAAAATTGTATACAAGCTGAGTAATTATTACGAGTTCGGAATTATCTTTAGAATTCAGATGTTAAAGAGCAGAATAAGCATAGTGTCCCGAAAATTGTATACACGCTGAGCAATTATTACGAGTTCGGAATTATCTTTAGAATTCAGATGTTAAGGAACAGAATAAGTATAATTGTATACACACTAAATAATTATTAGGTAAACAAATTAGGGATGTAACGAATATTCGGCAACTATTCGGTATTTGGCCCTTTTGCCGAATATTCGGCTGGCCGAAATGATAAGCAGGTATTTGGCCGAATATATTCAGGATAGAATTTTTTTAAATGTGCTTTCAATTACACATTTAACGCAGAATTACATAACAGTTGCACAGTGCATAGGTATATTGAATAAAGTTACATAATTTATCATTGCAAAACCTGAAATTGTGATACTGGAATAATAATTTTTCAGGAGGAAGTCTATTCCGTTTGGTTTCATAAACATAGGAATTTAACGGATATTCAGTATTAGACCTATTCGGCCCTTTCCCGAATATTCGATCTGAGCGAATGCTACACATAATGGTCAGGATAAATTCGGGATAAAATGATTTTAGAACAATGTTTTTTTTAAATATATTTAATAAAGAATATTGCAGAATTACATTCCGGTACATTTATTATAAAAAAAAAAACTAATATTTATCCAATTTTAAGTCGCATAGTACCATAAGGTATTTTTAATGATGTTGCATATCATTTATAGAAGTCTGTTCCAGATGGTTTCATATATATTACCAGCTTCAGAAAATAAACGGTCACTATATAATGCTCGCTGGTACTGAAAGATATTTTCTTGCCAAATTTCCGAACCTTGGAAATTTTGCTACATGTTTTAACAATCTATTAAGTGGACACTCCATCCTATCCATTAGGATTCCGTTATCAAAATAGTAATTTACTTGCGATAATTTTAATTTATCTATTTAATTTTCTTCTGTGTTGCATTGTCATGCAAACAATGGCGACTTTTATTTCTTTGAAGCAATCTCAAAATGAAGAGGATTTCTCATTTCATATTATTGGAATTAAGGTATTTAAAATATTACAAATATGCATAATAGCATTAACATTTTTTTAAATATACAAATAGATAAAATAAAAAATATTTTTATTAAATTTTTCTCATTTAAAATTTGAAAAATATTTCATTTACTTTCAAAAGTGAAATGTTTTTGAAAATTTGATATTCGGCCTGAGATTTGGCTGAATATTCGGTTGTCTTAATGATCAGTTAGAAGTTGATGAAATGTCTGGAAAATCAAAACTTCGAGCTGAAATTGTAGTTTCGTTTCGTGGCTGTTGGAAATATTTTTTCAGTGCCTGGAGCATCGGGCCGCATTTCGCAGTAATTGTAGAATAAGCATCCACGGATTGAAAGGAAAAATTCCCATACTCCACTTGTCCGCGTATTAATATGTTTGCTAAATCGCTGAACTAAAATGCGAAGCATTCGTGTTTGCGATTCGAATTAATCCGTACCGTCCGCTTTCTGTTACTGAAAGTGACTTTCTTTGCGGCTCATTTATTCTTCAGTGATATATACTTTTCTTCCCCTTTTCTCTTTACATTTTTACGTCTTGAGACGAATAGCTTTTTTATTGTTTGCGTAATCAGTAGAGATGGCGGTTATTGCGAAAATAACCGGTTTTCGGTTCATGCTTTTTTCACCTCCGGTGTAACCTGGCGGTTATAATCGCCCAAAATAACCGGTTTTCTGGGCGGGGGGTTATAAAGAAACAAGCGCCGTTTGTAGACACAATTTTTTTATTAATATTTTTGTTACAAGAAATCAATCCATTGACCAATATTTATCCGTTCATAAAGACTCTTTCAGTAATTCGCCAAGTAACACGCGCCTCGAGGAAGCGGTTGTCGTTGATTGGCCTAAGATGATGAAATTCAAAGCTTCATAACTTGGTAAATTTTAGTCTAATCGAGCCTATCTTCCGATACACTTTTCTTTACCCGGTTATTGGATTTTTTAAAAAATAACCTTTAACCGAAAAAAAACCGGTAGGTTTTTCCCATCCCTAGTGATCCAGACTTTTCAACTACTCTGTGACAGTAATATTTATCATGTGTATGATGAGCGAGAAAGATATTTTATTATTCTCAACAGTGATAACAAAAACACGAAAAGCTGAAATGAAATGGAATTTTTTTTTTACGGTACATTCCGTATAGCTAGCTATACATGAGCTTCTTTAGTAGCAGGAAGTAATGGTACTTGATTTCCCGCCAAATGTTTTTTAAACATTTTCAATGTCTTTATACTTCTGCATCCAAGCATAAATTGAAGGCACATTTGCTGGACTTTTATGGCACATCAGCCGAAACTTCCTTTGCTATTGCAACAACTTTAATTTCTAGATAAAGAAATTCGATTTTTTGGTCTGCTGTGCCAAATATTCTTGCCAATATCTATAAATTCTTGCAAACCTACACGAATCACTGACTGAACACCTCTTGTCGATGACCGACACATGATTGATTAGGCGTTAATGGCTTGTACGCAAGTGTCACAATACCTTCCTTTGCATGGTTTTCGGTGATTTTGTTTCCGCTAACCACAATACACACTACGCTTTCTCCCGAGAGCGGCCGCCATTTTCGTTTCTGATGATAGCTGCCAAGTAACTAGCGCCATCTACCTCTGACTATTGGTACTAGGAAAAAAAACACCTTTAGATTTCATTCTTTTGCAGCATATTGCATCTCATTTCACCTTTTGGTATTTTCATTAATTTTGAGGATATTTCTCTGGCATCCGGTATTTTGGCCATACAATAGAAGCATCGTGTAGTTGTTGTTCAGCTCAGTTTTTTCACAGCTACATACAGTAGACTCCCTCTTAACCGGACTTCGTTTAACCGGATCTCTGCTTTAGCCAGCCATTTTTTTTTATCTTTAAAATGCAAAAAATAGCTAAAAATAAAAAAAAACAACTGCGTGTTTCGTTATTTAATACCGGTATCGCACGTATTTCAGACATGGGTTGGTCACGGAATGTCACTATGCCCCCCCCCCCCCGCCCGCCGGGGAATGGGCTCAGTACTGACAGGAACTTTTTGACCTTGACAATAGAAGGGCACAGGTATCCGTACCGAACGATTGTGGTGATTGATTGAACTTATAATACTTTAATACATTGAATAAAATGACGCAATATTTTAATTGTGTAAGCCAAATACACCGGAACTTTAATTTATTTCACTTCTCCGATTTAACCGGATTTTCTCTTAACCGGCTTATCCTAGGTCCCGTTTCAGCCGGTTAAGAGGGAGTCTACTATATTTATTTCATGAAAACTTTATTTAAGGCTCCGACATATTTCCTACTGTTTCTATATTTATTTTTGGAAGTATTCGTTGGTATTCAGCTTAGTTAGATGAAGAGTTTTACTTGTACCACTTTTTATGTCCATATTCCTGCGATTCTGCATCCAATTACCAATGCAGGGTAATTATTTGAGTGCCTCTTATAATGCAGTCTGTATCTATGTGTACCATTAATGTTATAAAATATTAAAGAATATAAAAAACTTCTGCTTTTAATAATTAAGCTGCTTAACTAAGTGCATGTGGCCATGCGTCTGGAACGTTTCGCTAGCTGGTGGTTGTATCAAGTATTACAGTACTTCCGTTTTCATAAGATTCTTTAGAACTGAAACATTTAAAAAAACTGATTAGGGATAATAGAGCAGACTCCATTAAATTCTAATGTTCATTCATTAAGTACTGTAAATGAAGTTTTTTTATGGTATTTCTCATTAGCTTCATCATCAATGTTTTTAATTCGTCCAGTCGTGATAAATGGAAGGAAATAAAGAAACGACAGAAAGAATAATCGTTCACCGAGGAATTTGTGAATATTCGTTCCTCGGATCTGAACGAACGATTTCGAACCTTCGTAGAGTTTAAAAGGAATACGGCATTTTTTTTATTTTTATTTATTTATCCTTTCATGAATATAAACGAAAATTTTTTGTGTGCATACTGAAGAAATATCTAAAGGAGGATATAATGAACCTAAATTCTGCGATTTATCCTTATTTAACCATCTGATTCCTTAGACCATTGCATTAGAAGGGACCTCAAAATACGGGACAGCCCGAGTTCCTCTTTAAAAGACTAGGGAAATTCACATCCCTCCTCAAAAACCACAGTGAAAGCTGACACTGTCCGAATTCTAAGAAAAAAACCCTTTCCCCCACCCATCTGGGCGAGCCTTTCTAACGAAGAAAGCGCGCGCCGCGGGTGAGGAATCAATCGCACTTAACGAAAGAGGGTGGAAATTTCGCTGTGATGTTCGGACGGCCATCGTTTTTTGCTTGGGGAGACGTTTGGAACGTTCCCGTATCGATAGAGTTAAAATAACGTGATACCGACGCGACAAGGTCTCGACTTGGCGACCGGAGGGTTCCAGGATAAAAACTCGATTCTACAAAGACCAACCATATAGGGATGGCGGTTATTGCGAAAAAAACCGATTTTTGGTTAAACCGGTTTTTTTCACCTCCGGTTTGTTCTGGCTGTTAAAACCGCTAAAAATAACCGGTTTTTTTCACGTCCGGTTTGACCTGTCGGTTAAAACCGCTCAAAATAACCGGCTTTTTCACCTCCGGTTTGTCCTGGCGGTTAAAACCGCTCAAAGTAACCGGTTTTTTCACCTCTGGTTCAACCTGGAGATTAAAATCGCTCAATATAACCGGTTTTCAAAAAACCGGTTTTCGGTTTTAAAAAAGTTTGTGGACAGAATTTTATGTTAGTAATAATATACAATAAGTATTAATACAATAATTAATTAATAACTAATGATTATAAATAAACAATTAATACAATATGTAATAATAATGAGTATTTATTGCAATTAGTATTATACACAAAATTTTTTATTAACATTATTCTAACAAGAAATTAATTCATTGGCCAATATTTATCGTCTAATCTGCTGCTAAAGACTCTTTCAGCAATGTGTTGATACGCAAGTCGACACTTCTCATCGGAAACAATATTCAATGTAGATACTAATCTTTTGAACGCCACAGAACTTCCGACTAAAGATAAATATTTTTTGGCTACGGAAAACAGACGCCGATTGCAGGCAAAATTTTGTATTAGTATTGTTTTAGCAGGAAATCGATCCATTGGCCAGTATTTATCTGTTCATAAATCCTCTTTCAGTTATCCGCCAACCAACAGACGCCTCGAGGAAGCGGTTGTCGGTGATTGGCCTAAGACGATGAAATTCAAAGCTTTATAACTTGGTAAATTTTAGTCTAGTCGAATTTAAAATCGATCCTATCTTCCGACCCGTTTTCTTTCTCTCGGTTTTTGGGTTTTAAAAAAATAACCGGATTAAACCGGGCCAAAAAAATAAACGAAAAAACCGGTTAACCGAAACAAAAAAAAAAATCGGTTTTCGGTTTAAACCGGTAAGTTTTCAGTGTACCACCGTGTATGTGGGTGTGGTGTACATTAAATTTGAGGTTGAGGGTCAAATGCTTTCTCGCTGATGTGGCGTGCAAATTTGGAGAGGAGATTGCCATTTCAGGTGTCATTATTGCTATGCTTCCCATATCTCACTACCGAGTCCCGTATTACTATTTGTCCCGTTTTCGAATGATTCTCGACCGATTTCCCGAACGAGAATAATATAACGTACTATTACATATGTACAAGTAAGAAAGATCAATATTGGCAACACTGAGATTCTACTCAACCGGAGTGTATACCTAAAAGAATTTAGAGAAAAATAATACTAACAAAAACTGCGAAGCAACTATGAAATTGAGTATGAAAGAGAAATGGCTGAAGTTTTTTGCAGATGCAAAGTATATTGATCAGAAATCATGTCTACTAAAGCCATCCGAATACGAATTTACCATTCCAGCCCGCAATGCAAATTTGGTGAGAATATTTTCCCTAATGTCAATTCAATAGGCAGGAGAAAGAAACAGGTTGTCGGTAGAGACAGTTGAAGCAATTTTGATTTTTCATTATAATTTTAAAATGACTTACCCGAATTTTATAATTATGTGAAGGAAGAAAATGATATAATTAAGAAAGTAAAATCACCTTTAAAATATACCTGGCCTCAGAAGGATTAGCCTTATTATTCTACATGTTCAGTTTGTTAGAATGATTCGATTTTATTGATTTGATGAATTTTGATCAGAATTATTGATATTTTTCTTTGCATTATAGTGAAATCTTAAAGTATCTCCGAATATTTATTATTACTTGTGCGAGCTTTTAACAGATCCACGAACATCGGCTGCTTTTTACCAAAACTGTTGACGCGGCATTGATCTACACATGCCATGAATGATTCGTTTTTATTGATTTGATTGAATTTTGATCAGAATTGTTGATTTTTTTTTCTTTATTGATATTTTAGCTAAGTAAAATAAACTATTATCTACCCACTTTTTTCTTGTTTTATATTTATTTTGTACTTAATCGTCCCGTATCAAAACTTGACAATTATGCCAGCCATAGTCATATCAATTATAGTGAAATCTTAAAGTGTCTCCAAAAATTTATTATTACTTGTGCGAGCTTTTAACAGATCCACGAACTTTGGCTGCTTTCTAACAAAACTGTTGACGCGGTATTGATTTACACATGCTATGACAACTTCACTGAAAACTGAAACTTTCCTTTTCCTTCAAAACTCTGATTTATGTCCTTTTGAGCGAAACTTAAAAACGCAAAAGCGAATACCCCGTCACGATGCTGAAGCGGAGGAAACAAGTGGACGTTTTTCTGGAAGAGGACGTTTTTTTTTCTGGTCAGTGACATGCCCAATTCGCTCGTAAGAGAGACATCCACTGTGCATCTGCATGTTTTTCTTTCCTGGACAGCTGCCAGAAATGGTCGCATACGGCGGATATAAATGTACACATGTGGAATTTATGGGAATTCTTTCTCGGAGGAGTCTTCTGAGATTCAGATTTTGCGAGAGAGAGAGAGAGAGAGAGTAAATGTTTTTGTTTGATCCATTTAGATATGAGTAGTTTCGAACTCTTAGTTGATTGTCGCATCTGGCGACGGTTGCTATAACAAGAAGTTTAGCGAGTCGGCTGGCTTTTAAGTCGTGAAAACTCGAACGCACTTTCGCGAGTTTTACTGATATCTGTCTGGACTAGGAAATTAAATTTGTTCCGGCCTGGTTTTCTGTTTGAGTAATGCGTTTTTAAGAAATTAAAATTCTTTTTCGTGAAAGACTCTGACATTCATTGGCGAAGTGGGCCTAACACTGCTCTGCCTGTGTCATAAATTAAAATTTCTTGCCCGTGAAGTAACAAATTAAAATAAACTTACCAAACGAAATCAAAACAAAAATAGTTCGCTTTTGCATGTTTTTCTTTGAGTCGATGATATCGATTCCGGATCTGCAGATGATAAAAAGAATCAGACGATAATGACAAAATATGTAACTGAAAATAAAGATGTTTTAAAAAAGCTATAATTAAAGTAGAAGGTTTTATTAGAATTAAAATTGTGGAAAGATAATTTTCAGGGAAGGAAATAATTTTTTCCAGCCAATCAGAGTCCGCGGAATTGGAAAAACATGTGACAATATAAGCCAGTAATAGTCCTAAGGAATAAAGAATATTTCCTTCGTTTTTCTGTCACGGATCTGCGAAGAAAATCGTTGCACTCTTGAAAAAAATTAAAAATCAAAAATAAAAGTTATTTCGACCGTTCTTGTTTTAAATTAGGAAAAAAATGTTCTTATCTCAAAAATCTGAATTTTAGTTTTAATTCTTAAGATTTTTTATGGTAAATGAGTTCGCGAAAATATTGATCTCGAGAGTAAAAAGTGGGAAAAAATTAAAATAAGAACTCTTCTGCTGTTTAGAATCCTAATAATTGTTTTTAAAACCTTTATTTTTTCATTAAATTTATTTGAGGTTTGTATAGAATCGTGTCATAAAAACCCGACATTTGTTGTAAAAAAGTAGCTGAAGAAGATGCTCTTTGAGCTATTTTTACTGTGTTCAGAAGAGAATTCAGTTGAATAGTTGTTAAAAACTTGCTGCAAAAAAGTGTTCTCTTGCTCTATTATTCATTTAAAAATGCCTCAAAATTCGAAGAGTAATCTGTTATCGAATATATCTCGTTATCGTTTCCAAAAATAGAAAAGAACGAAATTTTTATCTCAACAAAATGTTTTCGCAAATATTTTGTCTGTCAGCAGCTGCAAAAAAGATGAAGGAGTGGCAAAATATGAAAATGAATGCGTTTGGGCCGAATTGGCTTTTGTTAAAGGTGATGAAAAACAAACATGGGAAGCGTGCATTGTTGTTATTCGTGAGTGAATTTCTTTTTGTACATGTGCTATTATCATTTTTTTTATTATTGTTCGGATTTGTGATTGTTTTGCATAATGCAGTATGAAATCGGTGATATTGAAGTATACCATGTTGTCATAGCTAAACGAAATAATAGTAAAAATCGAATCTTAGCTGAAATTTTCA
The DNA here is from genome assembly GCA_013235015.1 of Araneus ventricosus. Lineage (NCBI taxonomy): Eukaryota > Metazoa > Arthropoda > Arachnida > Araneae > Araneidae > Araneus > Araneus ventricosus. The sequence goes on along the minus strand of BGPR01026659.1, from coordinate 12,683 downwards.
ATGGCAAACTGGCAAATTTTTTCATTAATTGGTTATCGATTACTAAGATCTGTTGCCTGATTGTCAAAATGTCACATTATCGAGTTCGCATATTAGAGAGTATTCATATCATACACTCGTAAATTTTCTTGCAGAATAAGCCTTCATCTATATATTTAAAATAATTGACAAAATCAGAGTCAGTCCCCAGCTTCAATTACTGGACTGATTTCGATAATATTTATTTCATATGAAAGCTTCTGACGCCTAGATATGTCGCCAGTGGTCGCCACCCACCCACCACCTTCCATTTTCGAAATATATCGCAAGATATAACTTCGGCGAGTGCCTCAGCCTCTACGACCGCCAGTTCACCAATTTATTTCGCCAAGTTGCAAACAATGCTACAGGCTATTAAAATTACAGGCGAACAACTGGTCGTGGAAGGCGACTAGTTATCTTATTTTGTAGTTCCAGTATAAAGATGCTTTTCGTCAAATAAGATTACTTGCTATCCAAACACTATCTTTCCCAGAATTAAAGCTGCCTGCTGTTCTGAAATGGATAGCACTGATGTGTCGCGTTTGTTTATCCATTAGTTTTTTTTGTTCTTTTTCTTTCTAGTGTTCTGAATAGTTCGATGTTTGCAAATAATAATAATAAAACATTTCTTAAAATTATCCATTTTAAGAATATTTTTTTAAAAATTAATTAAAAAATCGTTTGGCACGAATATTTATGAAAAAGTAATCGAAATAGAATGGCAAATGCATAGTTTTTTGTTTTTGTGAACGTCGCTTGGCAACGATGAAAAATAAAGTTTTTTTGAGAATTCGATGTTCTTTAATTGTGTGATTTTTTGTATATAGTCTATAAATATTTTTGTTAAAAAAAATATCTGTGCAAGTCGTGAATAAATGTGTTTTGGAAGGAAGCCGTCATCACACTTCATCTAATGTTTGAAATACAATGCACTACTTTTATTCTAAGCAACCGGTAATTTTATAACAAAATATCTCCCCGCACATAGCTTCTAAAATGAGAAAAATGGCATTATGAAGAAAGAAAAAAAATGGTGCTAGTTCGAGAAAGTAAAAATTTTTCATTAATGCTCAAATGCAAAGTTTTGTTTATATAAGAAACAGTGAGGTTGCTACCAAAAATATAAAACTCGTAACACAGTATCGGTTTGTTTCATCCTAAAATAATATTTTAGGACAAAGCAAATTTCGAATTATGGAACGGCGGCCTGAATCTATTCGTTCATATCAATTTCAAATGTTATCTAAACAAATATGTATTATTTTGGAAGATTACAACATGCATAAACAAACATTTCTTCTCAAAAATAAAACCGTTGCATTTTCAATTGAGTTTCTACAGCACTTATTCTATTGTGAATCAAATATCAACAAATTCTTTTGAATATGCTGATTTTCCGATTCAGTCGAGGGTATTTCTTTGATAAAATGGATTTAAGAACAGCTTACGATGCCTTAAAGAATGCGGCAATTATTTCATACCTGGAGGAAATGCTGCATTAAAATGAAAATGCATTGTAGTTCCTAACTTGAAAGAAAAAAAACCATTTTTGTTTATTCTAAACCAAACTTTCAATTCTGAATTATCTTTTTTTTCCAATTGCGAGGTCGATGACTTGGATCATTAGTAATCATCCATTGTTTCCGGTGTAAAATCGAAATGTTGCTTTAAAATTTCATTAGCCTTTTCTTTTTAATGGGAATTAAATTGGATTCTTCACCAAATTCAATTGATGTTTTTGTAAATTTTTTTAAATCTTGTGGAATTCAAATTTTCCATTGTTCTCCAACTGATTGTTTAAGTCGAGGTCAAAAATGCTTGCCTTGTATTTCGTGACTATATTTGACGAAATTTGTGCGGTTTATTAATGTTTAATACTTTTGTTTTTGAAAAGCTTTTTTTTTTTTTTAGTCAGCTGGGAAATTGTATAAGGATTAATAATATATGCATAGTTCTCGAAAAGGCGTCGAACGCTTGATAATAAATTGAACATGAAATACTTAAACATCGTTTAACGTGTTTTTATCTTTGTGTTGTAAAATTAAGTCTGAATCTAGGAGCTGGGAATCTTGTTTTTTTCTTTCTCCACTGGTGAACTTGGATTGATTACTCGCTTGTAAATTTATTACTAAAATATAGATAATAATTGCTCTTTTATAATAGAAAGTATAAAAGAGCAATTTGTTATGAGTATGATGTATGTAAGTTCATGGTTTTTTTTTTGTTGTTGTTGTTGTTCTTTATGCACGCCTAGACCGTATGGCTTACAGGGACCAAAATTGGAACAGTGATGATCTGGCATAAAAAGGAGCTAACGCCGTAAAAATTATTTTAAAATTCGAATTAGGTTATTTAATTGGAAGTACTAAATTCAGCCGTTTTGTGCCTATTTCCGCCACTTTTTTTTTTCCTCCATTAATTTTCATTCAGATCCGGTATTCATTTTATTAACTCTAACTAATTATTTTTTTAAATGCTTTTACTAAGTTCGAATGTTTCATGTTTCTATGTATATAAGGTTGGAATTTTGTGATCGATTTTTCACTCACTTCTTAATGCACTAGAGTTCTGATTTTTTTTTTATATATTTATTGGATCTTGATGACAATGCAATATTTTAATAAATTTAGAGCTCTCAATTATCAATTTAAAAAAATCGCAAAATTGTGTTTGCACTCGGTAGGTTTCAGTGGCCCCGTCTATAGTATTTTTGAGAACTAAAATACTCGACACAGTAATTTAAATGTTTCAATAAAAATAAGTAGGATGTCCTATTGTAGATCTTGTTAAAGAAATTATTGCTGGAATTAAATAAAGCATTACGTACATCCTATCGGACCTTTTTTCAACAAAATATTTGCTTTAGTTAGTTGATGTATAAAATATTTATAATACTGAATTATGACATAAATTAAAAACTAGAAAATAATAAATATAAAAAACTTTAATGCATTGGTAAAAGCGTTTTTTTAAAATTTTTTTCTCAAAAATCTGGAGGTGAAAACAAAAAGCGTGAGGCGCTGAAAACAATAGAAGAAAGATATAAAACCGCAAAGATTATCATAAGAAACGAAATGTTATTAAACATTCATCATATAAAATATATTATAAATGTGATTACAATTCTAATTTACTTACAACTTTTCTACCTGCGCCTCGCGCTTTGTGACCTCCAGATTTTTGAGAAAAATTCTTTTATTTTTAAATGCATTGATAAAAGCGTTTTTAAGTTGTTTTTTTTTTGTATTTATTTAATTTTTCGTCCTGTAATAAGGATTTATTTATTACCACATTTTCGATGCTAATTAAAATGAGCACTGAAGAAAAATCACTGCCTAAGAACAATTATTTTATAAACAAAATTGCAACAACTAAGAAAGAGTTTAACTTATCGAGACATCACACACTGAAATGGCAAATGGAAAACTGTTATTTGACCGGTCATAGTATGCTTAGTGTTTAAAGGGTTATTCTATTGTATTCATTTGAAGGGGGGGGGGCGGGCTGGGGAAATCCATTGGGAAAAATACAAAAGCAACAATTTTAAAATAACAGTAACGCCTCTAAAGTCGAACTTTTAAATTTAAATAAAGAAAATCCATGAGTCAAAGAAATGAAAACAAAATGTTATCTTTAGCACAAACCAATGACCGTCAAGGCTGATTCTTTTTGAAACCCAAACTCTTTATACACAAAAAAATAGTAAAAAGAGAAGGCGGAGTAAATTGTTCCATGCTATAAAAACTGGCCATCAAAAGAATAGAACGGATCTCCTCGAGTGCGATGGTTCGACACCTCAGGAATGACCTCAAAATGAACTCAAGTACGCACGATGATTTTCTTTTCATTCACTTTCTCACAATTTCTTTCTCTGACTCATAAATAGTTTCACCACGGGCATCCAACCAACTGTTGATCCAACCCGTTCTTTTCACAGATCATTCTTGGTATGCTCTTCGATTGTTTGCTTAGGCACAGTACCTACAAAAAATGGACCGACCACTTGGATTTATTTTTTGTTTCTTCCACCTCCGGCGTGTGTTTTTTGTCTGACACACCTTCCCCGTCTTCCAAGAGGCGTTGGCCTTTCCTCCTCGTGGTAAGGGCTGGCCAACCTTGCAGTGGACAAGGTCGTTCGGACATTTGCTTCTTGCGATCTCTTTTCGGGGTCCGGTTGAAGTGAATTGGGGCTACACTTTTTTTATTCGAATAAAATCGGATCGAGGACGTTAAGCCTCGCCAAGATTAATGGAATGAATCTGGACTGGATGTTGAATTAAGCGATAAGTACGTGGAATTTGGTGGTCGCTTTCGAGTTTGGGTTTGCTTGTTGTTGTTTCCTGCACGCCCTTTTTCTGTAACAATGTGTGTGACGCCAGTAAGTTATGGCCCGTCACCACTGATCTTTGGGGAAAGTGTTTGGCAGCAATAAGATTTGTTGTTCTAGATCCAGATTCCTTCCTGGGCATTTCATTTGTCGAATTAAGCGGTTGAGTTATTATATTGTTATTGGATAATTATCAGATTTTAATGAGCCGAGGAATTTCTTGTTCCTGTTGCTGCTTGTTGTATTCGTTCAACTCTGTTATTGGGTTGCATTTTACATATGATACCATGGGTCAATCCAGGCGAAAATTCCTCTTCATAAAATCGGCCCCTTCACAAAACAAATTCACGTAAAATATAGAAATATGACTAATAAAATTGAAGGTTTTAAATGATAAAAAAAATTTCTCAGAAGGAATTTTTTCCCCCCACAAAAGTAATTTTTTCCCCACAAAAGTAATTTTTTCCACACAAAAGTAATCCCCTCCACACAAAAGTAATCCCCTCCACACAAAAGTAAATTTTTTTCCACAAGTGTTTTTTTCCGCAAAAGTAACTTTTTTCCACAAAAATGGGCCCCTGGATACGTCAAAAATGCATCGCACCAGTTTAATTTTGGAATACTGCACATCTAGCGAAGGAGGAGGGACGTAACGGCAACAAACAGTAAGGCAAAGCTTATTTTGGCATTAGGTGACATACGCAGTTGTGTTTCTCAAGTGACAGTGAACCGACTCCATTGTGTTTCAACGTTTTTCATCGCATTCTGTCATCAACACATTTTAATTGTATCAAAGGAAATAAAATCTTCCTCTGGCTAAAAGTGTATTAGAATTTTATTTTTTGAAATTTTTATGTTTTCGATTCGGAAAGTCGAAGAGTCAAATTCAAGTTTGATTTCTTTTTTTTTTTATAAGAGGCAAGATTTTAAGCCCTTCTTTTCATACTTTGTTTAAAAGATTGTTTTTCATTTCTTCTTTGTGGATAAACGTTTTCTTTCCAATATATTCCGGAATAGGTTCAAGCCTTGGAGGATATTAAATTCAGACCTTAAAGTCTTTTTTCTATATTGAATTTCTAGTTTTGAATCTGCATGGATGAATGGTCTCTGATGAAGTCATCCACCGGATTCTTGCTTCTTATCGTTGTCTGCTATAATTTTTGTATTTTTAACTCTTCCACAATTAAAAATTCCTTATATTAATATTTATATCTTTGATTTTGAAACATATTATTTTGGTTAGGACGCCATTTTTTGTAATGTATTAATTCTATGACTCCAGCTAGCATTTTTAGCGATTGAATTTATTACATTTAACATTCACAGTTGCATTATACAAACAGAAAACTGTTAAAAAAAAAAAAAAAAAAAAACTAGGAAACTTGCCGGATTGGGGAACACAGGTTATATCGAACTTCAACTCTGGCTGGAATCGCTTCTCATTGTGTTTGGTGCATCCGGCACAGATTAGAATCATTACAAATTCATTAAAAAAATGTTAAAAAGATGAATATTATACTGTCTTTCTTGACCTGCGAGAAAAAATATGGAAGATCGGAGCTTCTTAACTGTAATAATTGACTTAAAAATATAAGTGCAGTGGAATCTCCTGAATCCGAAATTTCGGACTATCCAAAAATCTTTTTTTTCTCATTCTCCGTAAAATTTTCATCAAAAAATGAAGGAAAATTAACAATTACGAATCAGACAAAGCTAATGTTTATTCCTAACTAAAGAAATATTCGAATTGGTATTTAAGATTGAATGAAGCACCTTAATTAGTAGAAACAAAATCTGTTATCTTCTGTTGAAGTAAGAAACTAAACCTGCTCGACGATGCGAATCGCCACCAAATCTTTCCGTATTCTTCCACTGAGTACCCAAAGTTAATACTCTGTTGTGTTTGATAGATACATCAAGAGTATTTTACCAAATTTTCCGGATTATCCGAATTTCCCGCAAGACGAACAGAGGTCATCCCCAATTAGTTTGGATTACCGAGGTTCTACTGTAATAACTTATCTAGCCAAAACTAAGACTGATGCTGTGTCTTCTAACTTCTTGATATACAGTAGAACCCCGCTAATCCGAACTAATTGGGACCGGTGCCTGTTCGGATTACAAAAAATTCGGATTACCCGAAATTCCGATAAAAATAGAAAAGAAAAAGATGTGTGCTAAAAAAATGCAAGTTATAAGTGCTCAGTACTATTATCTCTTGAATTCTCTTATTCAAAAGCAATAGAAAAAGGATAGGTCTCCCCTTTTCATTAGAGTAATGGATGTGCTCCTGTATGAAGTGACCTTGTCTTACGGCGAATTGCATTAGTTTCTTCAATGTGTACAAAATTATGCATGCTGAAAAGGTACTTTTTTGTTTTTAGTATGTGTATTTAAATCTTTTCAGGCAATCTTTTCCATTACATATAATTTTCGAAAATAAAATCGGTTCGGATTAACCTGAATTTCGGATTAGCGGGGTTCTACTGTACTTTATTGCGTTCGATACATCAAGAGTATTTTACCAACTTTTTCGGATAATCCGAATTTCCCGCAATACGAACAGAGGTCAGCCCCAATTAGTTCGGATTGCTGAGGTTCTACTGTAATAACTTATCTGACCAAAGCTGCAAACGAAAGCTAAGATTGTTACTGTGTCTTCTTGATATATATTTTACTTGAGTGAAAAATGCCGGTCTTTAAATGGTCCTTTTTACTATAAATATTGATAATTTCCTTTAAGAAACAGCTGTTCAATTCTGCACGATATACAAATAAGGATAATAAAGATTAGGGATGTAACGAATATCCGATCTATTCGGCTCTTTTGCCGAATACTAAACAGATACTCGGCCGAATTAATTCAGGGTAATAATTTTTTTTAAATGTACTTTTAAATGTATTTAATAAAGAATATTGCCGAATTACTATTCAGTATATTTAAAAAATCTCCTAACATTTATCAATTTTAAGTTGTATTGTACATAAGTGTATTTAATAATGCTGCCTAGCATTTTCCATTGGTAAAGCCTGAAATTATGATGCAAAAACAATAATTGTTCAGCATTTTCAGGAAGAAGTCTATTCTGTTTAGTTTCATACATATATATTACGGGCTTCAGAAAATAAGCCCTCAACCATATATTGTGTTTCCAGAAACTGAAAGATATTTTCTTGCTAAATTTGCAAATCTTAGAAATTTTTCCGTTTTTTTCCCCAACAATTAAGAGGATATTCCATCCTAGTTATTAGAATTTTTTTATAAAAACAGGAATTTACTTCTAATAACTTTAATTTATCCACTTGTAGCGGTTACAATTCACTGCCTTCTCCTTTTTATGGTAGGTGGCGGTACTAGAGCCATCCGGTTTTTCCCATGATGCCTCTCTCTCTTCTTTTCTGTATACTTGTCTTCTGTTGTTGTTCTCTGTCTTGCATCTTGTACCTTTTAATGTACTGTGTCGTGGAACTTAGCCATCTAATAAAAATTGTTCCTGAAATTGAATTAATTCTTCAACAGCGGCATTCCATATAAACATGAGTCTCGTCACTCTACACACTGAATTTTCTTTTGTGTTTGTCATTGCTGTGTTCTGCAATGCTAACTTTTTTATTTATGTTGAGCAAGTCCAAGATGAAGAGGGTTTCTCCCATTTTATTACTGGAATTAAAATATTTAGAATATTACAAAAAATGCATCAAGATATTAGTATATTTTTAAATGTTCAAATAATAAAGAAAATCGTTTTTTCATTTAAAATTTGAGCAGTTTTTTTAATTAAAATAAAAACAAAAACGTTTTGAAAAAGTAGGTATTCGGCAGTCAGACAAATATTCGGCCAAATCGCTATTCGTTACATTCCTAATAAAGATTTAAAAGTTCGCTGAAAAAAACATATCTCGACTTCATCGTGAAAGAAACACGATAAAGTTTCCTTCAATTCCATTTTACTGCTTAAGTTTTCAAAAAAATGCCCCATCACATTGCTTTCTTGTTCCCATTAAAAAAAATTCCCAGAGTTCAACTTGATTGATTGCAAGAGGAGCTGAAATGCTTTCCAGAAGAACCAAAGGACATTTCTTGGAGTAGTTTCGAGTCGATTTGATCCACTCTCCGTCTCGGGACTTGGTTGAATGGAAAGGCGTAGATGTCATTAGGTGGTGAGGATAAATGGGAAAACCACTGGGTTTGGAATTCAATATCGTCAGTTAAAATTAGAATGATACCGTGGATTGTTTTAACGTGTAGTGATACTGTGCTGGTTATGTTTTTGACCAAATTTAATCTTATTAAAGAATATAATAAACAAAAGTATGGAAATAAATGTTAATGAAATGTATTGAATGGGACAAAGTGTGCGATGTGGCAATATGGAGTCTAAGTAGTTTGATTAATAACATTTAATTATTATAACTTGAAAACGTGTGGTTTATTTCAATTTTAAAAGTTACTCATTTTCTCAAATTTCATTCAGTAGGTATCACTTCAACTGATGCCATAGAAAAACATAAAATATAATTTTAGCATGCAAACCAACAAATATAAATATAGATTATTGTTTAGCAACGGATTCGGAAACCCTTCGCACTTTTGCGCATGCGCTGGGCGGAGTTATTTTCATCAAAATAGGAGGGGGGGATGAAGAATGGAAGGGTGATGTTTACATTTTACTAAGCGTGAAGCAAGAACTCCGGAAATGCGCTCATACGACTCATTGCCTGACACCACTTTTTGAAGTAAATCGTCAAAATGGTAGTCTCTATATCCGTTGCTGAACAGTAGGCGTGTTTTAACCATATCGACTGCTATTGTGCTAAATACAGTAAACTGATTTTCAGTAATAAAAATACAGTAAACTGATCAGTTTACAGCGAAATACAGTAAACTGATAAAGTGACTTCTTTTAAGCGCCGGCTTTGAAATGAAATCGAAAATCTATCTCGTAGGCAATTTTTCTGTATTCGAATTCATAACTAACGTTTTTGAATATACCAGATTTCTTCCAAAATTCTCAAAAAAAAAAAGTTGCTTCCCATCAATCCGGGTAGCATATTTACAAACCCTACCCTGATAGAACTGAGGCAGGAAATCAGTCAATATCATTGGCTACGAGGAGCAGTGACGTTGTGTTCGGCTGTCGCACGTAGCCTACGGCAATCATAACAAAACAAGAGTCGTCCTACTTTGCTTTTCCGTTTTCCCACAGTTGAGCACAGAAAACATTCTTCCGTGGGTTGTAATATTTTTAAAAATGAAATTATTTTTTAAAATATCATAAAAAATAAAACATCCCACACTGTAAGAAATTATACTAATGAAAAGTACACGCATGAGAGCAAAGAACGACGTCATCGGCTCTCGGCGAAGCGAGCCAATCATATTGTCCGATTTCCTGCCTCAGTTCTATCAGGATAGGGTTTGTAAATATGCATCCGGGTATCGACAGTAAAGTAACATAGTAACAAAAAGTAAGCAAGATACAGTAGCGCCGGCTGGCGGTGACACTATAAACAGAAGTAGCGCAGAGAGATAAACACGCATTAAAATGAAACCAGCGGGAGTGGCCTCCCCTAAACTTTCTCGTATACTCCTAACACATGTGGAGAAAAATAAGCTAGAAGGCAGTAAAACGAACAAGCGTCCCTAATGCTGTGTAGAAAAAAAGCTTGGGAATCGGAAGCTTGGAGGGCGAAATGCGTGGGCAGGAGCGGAAAGGATTAGCGCAAGTGAATCGCGCAATTACGCAATAATGGCCTCGCCTCATTGTGTGATGAGAAAAGACAAATAGGCGATATGAACACCTTTTTTTTTCGACGATTGAAACTAAAATTGGGCACGGATCTACAATTATTGTTAGCAGGCCTCGTACCAATTTTTATTTATCAAAGCTTTAGGGTTTACGAGTTATAATGTTTAGAAGTATGCGATTATGCAGACCGACAGACAGTCAACCCTTTGACGGATTTGGCCCAACATATGATACGGATCTACATTCCTGATGATAAAGCTGTGTAACAAGTTTTATCCATCTAGCTATTCAAGTTTTTGAGTTATAGTGTTCAAATGAACGCGGACGAACAGAAGACAAACTTCCCGAATTTTCGACGGATTTTGTCCAAAATTTAATAAAAACCTACAAATTATGTGTCAAGATCAGATACCAAATTTCATCCCCGTAGCTCTAATAGTGTTTGAGTTATCGTGTTCACAGACAGACATAATTCCAAAATTGTGTTTTTCGGACTCGGGGAGGTCTGAAACGTGGAGATTCGTCAAAATCTCGAGTTCGAATTTTTTGACGATTACATTACTTTCTCGTATACGAAGTATACAAAGAGAAAGTCAAAAGTAAGCAAGATATAGTAGCGCCGGCTAGCGGTGACATTATAAACAGAAGCAGCGCAGAGAGATAAACACAGAATTTACACATTAAAATGAAAAAAAATAGAAAAGCAATAGGATGCGGAACAGGTGGTTTCCTTCCTTCACAGAAAAGCTGCAGAACACAATTTTATTCCATACTTTTTTTCTTAGTTTAGTTTTTTCGTTGCTCAAATTCGGAAGATTCTGTTTTTCTTCCCTTTCGAACATTAGAGTGGCCGTTATTTATTAATTAATTTACTGCTCGACGGCCCCCGGGCGCCGGCCCGGACGCGGAGACTTCAAGAGTCACTTTTTGGAATTATAGCCTTAAAAGCATGAGAGAGGAATGCATTGTGTAAGTGCATTTTTGAAGTTATGCTGGTGCTTGTATTATCATATATCAGACTTTTCATTGCGCGTAAACGATTGCTCATTACAATTCATTATAGCCTGAAAGTAATTTAACTTTATTTCTTTTGGCTTCCGCTATAACAAAGAATATTGCAGCTGCTGTTGAAATAAACTTACTCTTTTCAAAATTTTCTTAAAGCTTGAATGTTCTTTCTGAAGGGCTATGTGCTATTTTTGCTTTTAAAATGTGATCGTAAATTCATTTTATGGCTGTGTAACCATAATTCATCTCAAAAGTTACTTGCCGTAAATAAACTTTTATTAAATATTTTGCTTACATTAAAAAGTATTTCTTTGAATTCTTTTTAACGCAAAAATATGGTTGTGGGAAGCTTTTAATATCAACATTAATTGTTTGGATCTGATTTCGTTTCCTAATTTTTTAACCCTTGATTTACCACATTGACTTATTAATTGTTTGGATCTGATTTCGTTTTCTAATTTTTTAACCCTTTATTTACCACATTGACTTATTAATTGTTTGGATCTGATTTCGTTTCCTAATTTTTTAATCCTTTATTTACCACATTGACTTAATAGCGACTTTTTAATTTTGTTTTTTAACCATTAAAGTTTTGATGTAGAATAATCCTGGGAATGAAGAAAACACTTTTTTAATTAAAATCACTTAATGAATTTAATTAATAATTTTAAAAAATTAATTTCTACCTTCAGCTGCCTTTTACTGCTTGTTACTGGAACTCCATTCTCCGTGTTCTTGTGAATTCTGTGAGGGAAAAGGACGATATTGCGAAGAAATAAACGTGATTAAGGCGGTACCATCGGTAGATAAAGGGTTAAAAAAGAATTAAGTTTTGAATTTTCAAGAATAACTACCAACGACTTCCTCCCTTTCTCAAATTGGAACTAAAGTTAGTGAAATATAATTGTTGACTGACATTCCACAATGCATTGTATGACGTCATACCTATTCTTAAGCCTCTTAGTGTTATAGAAAGATATCCATGGAAAGAAGCATCTGTCGTTGTAAATGTTTTATTATAAAAAAAATTAAAGTTGAAAATTAATGTTGCTTAAAACTACATTCTGATCAGATATTATCAATTACTTTTAATACCTTGGGGATCATATACTATTTACTGTCTTTTTACTTAGAACAACTTAAAAAGGTCTATTGTTTTGCATTTCTGTAAGAAACAATAATTCGACGAAGAGCAATGATGACGAATTTCTTACTCCATTCATTAATTTGAATTTGACATAGAATGTGGAATAGGTATTTAATTGGAAAAAAGAATTTATTGAAAGTTTTTGAAATTTAAATTGCTATTCTTATAGTTCTGTTTACTGATAATGTAATACTCCCAACCTTTTGAGTTGTGCGGACCACCTGTTGTGTAAAAAAAATACAAAAACATATGTAAATATGTAACATTATATATGTATTATATGTCAGTAATTAGTGAAGCTTACTGTAAAAAAGATTAAAAATATATTGGTTATGAAACAAAAACTTTATTACTTAGCTTTCACAATGTAAGAAAACTCAAACGGCCAAGATTTAAAAAAATAATAAAAAAATTCAATGGGATTTTTGAC